>ML986656.1:58772-226015 GCA_010094045.1 Lojkania enalia
AGAGCTAAAATATCTTTATAATTTAATTTATCTATTATAGTAATAGAATTAATAGAATATTTCTAATCCTAACTCTAATAAGACTTAAATCCGTATAGGATCTAATACAGGGATATTCTAATAGTTATATAGAGTAGAGTTGCTTATACTCGGTCGATTATAGGTAATAGAGAACTCTAGTTATTTTAGTAGAAGGATACGAAAGGGCGCAGTCTCTAATTAATATACTTGTTTATAATCTTTATCTATCTGTTAGTCTCTTTATAATAAGTAGTAGATAGTTTAATCTTTACGCCTAAAATATAGCAGAATTTAGACTAGAAACTGGATATAAACTAAGGTCTTTAGTCTAAAATAATAGTTTTAGGCGTATAACTAAAGTAGTATACTTATTAAATAAACAATTTAGCTATTCCCCTTACGTTAATTATACGATAGTAGGGGATAAATACCGCTTATTTAGACAGGCGATCAATTACTACTATAATCTAATTATATCCGGACTTATCTATAGAAAAATTCTTAAAGTTAATATATAGGTACTATATTAGTTAATTTAGTATAGAAAGTAGGTGGATAAAACCTAGGGTTCAGGTTTATATTAAATAAGCTTTATAGTATAGGATATAATTCTGTATATATCGTTTATAAATAGCCTCTATACCCTTCTAATAGTACTTCTAGGATAGTAACTAATAGATTTTAGTAGTACTTAGGTGTGCGGAAGATACTTAGTTATAAGCCTCTTATATAAGTTATATATAAAGGCCTGAATCTAATAGAATATATAAGCGATTATTATAGAGGAGTAGTCTATTCTCTATCTAATACTTATAGAGTAGAAGTATATATTCCTGCGTGAAGGAGGCTTAGTTTTTCTATAGTAATACGTCGATTAACTCTAAAGAGTCTAGTAATATAACCTACTTCTAGCCTTTAATAATATTTAGTATAGCCGCTTAAATTATTATTTAGATAATATAGGACTAGGCTAATTTAGTATTAATTTAGGGGTAAAGTTGATATAGTTTAAATAGAACTCTTAACCGGTTGTTAGTTTAAGCTACTTTTAAGTTTTCTACATCTTATTCGCGACGACTAAAGATATCTATTCTAGTATTATTCTTATCTAGAGTATATTTAATTTAGAACTAATACTAAACTAATTCTTTAGTCTAATAAACTTAACAAGTATTAAATACCTTTATAGTTATAAAATATTTGAGTAAGTGATAATCGGTATATACTAGAGTTCTAGTAGCTACTAAAGTAAGTTCTATCCTCTATTACTTAAACGCAGTAACGATTGCGAATAGTTTCTTATTATAGATCTTCTAGTTTAGTTCCGAACCGGATAAAACCTTACTATAGAATACTATAAGGTACTATTTTCCGTCGGGATATTTCTATAATAGTACTCCTATAACTATTTTATTAGAGGTATTAGTTTCTATTTTTATTTCTAACGCAGGATTAAAGTAGTAGAGAGTAGGTATACTTAATAGAGCTAACTTTAATTTCTTAAAGGTAATATTATATTCTAAAGTCTATACGAAAGGGGTTATAAGGCTCTATAGTATAATAATTAGCTTTATAATATATAAGAATTCCGGTACAAACTATTAATAGAATCTAGTAAAACTTAAGAAGGATTTTACACTTATTATAGTAGTAGATAGCTGTTAGTTGCGTAGTACTTCTACCTTCTCTAGATTAATCTTAAGGCCTTTATTTAAGAGAATATAGCTAAGATATTTAGTTCAGGTAATATAGAATTCGCTCTTCTTAATATTAACTTATAACCCTACTTAATATAATCTCTTAAGAACTTTCTTAATATAGATAGTATATATCGCCTCGTCTTCTAAGTCGATAAGAATATCGTCTAGATAAGCGATATAGAAGTTATCTAGATAGTTAATTAGTACGTTATTTATATAGCGCTAGTAAGTTACTAGACTATTATATAATCTAAAAGGTAGAATTTTATACTTATAGGTTCTATATCGAGTCTAAAAGGTAGTATATTTCTTAAAACTAGAGTCTATTCTAATCTTATTAAAGGCTGCACGAATGTTAAACTTAGTAAAAATTACTACCTTAGTAGGCCTAGATAGGAGTTTATCTATATATAGTATTAGATATATATCCTTATAGGTAAGAGTATTAAGTTTATAATAATTTATACAGATATATAGGTCGCTATTAGATTTATAGATATAAAGAATTGGAGATATAAAAGGGTTCCGACTCTGCTTAATATACCTATACTATAGATTATCTATAATATACTTTTTAGTTGCCTCTAACTCCTTAATATTCTACTTATACAACAGGCTATAACTATTAGAAAGGGGTTCTGTAAGGATAATCTTATAATTATAAGGGTAGTATTCTAGTAATTAATAAGCTGCAGTTTTACTAAATATATTTTAATATCTATAGTATTTAGATAGTAATTAGAGATTTACTAGTACTTTATTTTCAGCCTCGTCTTCTAGCTCTAGAGCTTACTTATCTTTAATCAGCTGCTTAATTTCGTATAGAGATATAGAGAAAAACTCGTTCTCTTTCCTCTTTATATTAAAGTAGAAAGTATTAGCTAAGATAAGAGCAATAATAGGAGAATAAACTTTCTTTAGATCGGGTTTAGACTTTATTTTATACGGGTATATAAGAGCTCTAAGCTTATTTAGACTATAGGTTATAGAAAACTAATATAGTTTTAGCAGTCTTAATAGACCCTTAATATAATAGATAGTTAGACTATAGGACTACTAATACTAGTTCTTTTCCTATAAAGCGTTGCGTCGCCGGATATCTAGCTCTACCTTCTTATTACGTACTAGCTAAGTTAATTATATAAGAAGAAGAGGTGAAGGATTATAAGTAGTAGGATACTTAGAGGACTATATAATCCGATTTTTATCTATATCTAATAGGAGTTAAAAATAATATAACTATTTAATACTAATAATACAATCCTAAGTACTTAGATCTATAATAATAAATAGATAGTTTTAGATAGTTCTTCTATTAATTCGCAGGTATAAGCGGATATACTAATTAACTAGGGTTTAAATTCGGTCCTAAAAACCTTTAATAGTAATTTTAAAGGGTAAGTACTATATTAATATATATAGGGCTTAGGAGAGTAATCTAGCTACTATAGAATTAAGGAATAGAAAGCCTTAAGTACTAGTATTAACAAGGGCGTTTAGTTATATACTAACGCTTTTTAAATATAGAACGGTAGGAATTTAGAAGTACTTTCCTCTAAATAAATATAATAAATCGATGTTTAATAAATTATACTTACTTAAGCCTAGGATAGAGAGTTTTTCTAGACGTCTCTATTTTCTACCCAAGAACTATCTAGGTAGTACTTATTTACGTCCAGGAACTCTTCTTTCTTAATCTCCTCTTATTTAACCTCTATCTCTTATATTCTAAGGATTATACATTTATTTATAAAGTATTCTAGTTTACTATAATTATAGCAATTTCCTAGAGTTGTATACCTTTTAGGTGCGGAAGTCTTACTAGGTTATTAGGGAGCGATTATAGTAGAACGAGGTGTTAATACTAGAGTAGATTGGGGTAGTATTAGATTATAGATTACTTTAGATAAACTTTTAAAAGCCTTCTAGTACTAATCTAAATTTATTTTAGCTACAACTTATAGGCTAACAGTTTATTCCAGGAGGTTAGAAACGCTCCTCCTTTCTATATTATAGGCTATTAAGTAGGCGACTATAGTATTAAAGGAGTTTTTCTATATAAGCTTAAAGTTAAAGTTTAATATTCTTAGGCTGGGGAGAATCTTATCCTATAGGTAGAAGAACTATTTAGATTAGGGTACGGATCCTCTAATAACTATACTAATAAAGCGAGCTTTAAAAGTTAGGAATACTTTTCCCTTATTTATCCTTAGGACTTAAAACGCCTGTTACGCCTCTATCTCTTTATTACCTATAATAAAATATAATTGTAGAAGTAAAATTATTTCTTCAGCATTTTTAAACTAATACTAGTCTAATTTAGCTAGGTATTTTAGCTCTAGATACTCTTTCGCAGTACTAGAGGTATATCTCTATATTAATACTATATATATACGCTCTATCTAATAGTAATCTATATTAATCTTAAGTTAGTCTAGGATTAAGGCTTACTATTATTTAAATATAGGTTTATTACTATCTATAAAGCTTTCGATCTTAGGCGTACGTTTAATAAGGTAGGCTTAAGGGGGCTTAGGGGTAGTTAAGAGGTTTTTTACTAGAGGAGTTATAAAAGTTTCTTAGTATATTATTAGTTCTAATTCGGTAGTTTATAGAGGTTAATTAGAATTAACAGTTCTCTATTATATTAAGTATATAATCTCCTCTTATAAAATTACGATTTATTCCTTAAGGGTTTATTTACTCTAATTTCCCTCTAAATTAGATAGGTTCTTTATTATAGGCCTTATAAAGAGGGGTCCGCCTGTCGCAGGGCCCCCTATAGGAGGTAATAGTTGTTCTATACGCGTAGATAGAAGCTTACTCTTACTATAACTTATACATATATCGGTTCTAGTATAGAAATTAGAAGGTAAATTATAGTTAGATATCGGCGGTTGCTTCTAATTCTAATAGGTTATTAGTAGTCTCTAAGTTTTTACCTAGGCGTACTCTATATAGCTTTTCTAAAAGTAATCCTAATTGTAGGGGATAGGAAGTTCTAAACCTAAAAGCTTCGGTTAATAGAAGGTTTTTAAGATCCTATCTAGATAACTAAATAATTTAATATAATAATATATAAGTATTATAATCTAAACTAAATTAGGTGTATTTTAGACTTAGATATATTTAAATAAACAATTGATGCGATATTATTAAAGAGGCTATTACTAGTAGTATTAAGTTCTTCTATATAATATAACAGTATAGGTAAGATAATAGGTCTAAATATAGTATAAATCTACTTAGAAGTATATAAGAATATATAGAAGATTAGGGACCTGGGAATTCTATTAACACCTATAGGCCTTATACGAAAGGATATAGAAGAACTACTAAGCTACTTATAAGGGAGTATATAACTATATATAGAAGGGAAAAAGGGGTAGAACTGGGGGTAGAATAAGATAAGCGAAAAGCTTTAGGATAAGGTTATATATAAAGCTTTTCATGGAACGATTTCTTTATATTATTACATAAGCGATTATAACTCTATATAAGCCTTAGAGCCTTATTATAATAATAGGAAGTCTTATTAGCTTTATACCTGCTATTATATATAAAAAGTGCTACCCTAGTTAATACCTCTAATTAAAGCGACCGCACGTCCTATAATTATTATAGTATAATTTACTTATATTATTTAGTAAGCTAAACTTATAACTATTAGGCTTATAGCTGTACGGATAATTCTAGAGTAGTTAGTAAATAATACTAATAACCGCTAGATATAATTTAAAGTAGTATCTACTTTAATTAAACTTTATCTCACTACTCTATATAATCTATATAACTCCTAGTATAAAATCGCCTTTAAAAAGTAAGTTTAATAAATACTATTCTAATATATTTATACTACTAGTACCCTCTATAATACTATTAGAGTCTTTACTAGCTCTAGAACTTTGCTTATCTATACTACTTTCTTCTTTAGTACTAATAGGCCCGCCTCTACCTCTAATAAACTTTTATCTAGCGCAGGACCCTTATACTTATAAGTTGTTTTAAAATAGTACGTAACGAATATAGTAGTATAGTTATCTATTAAGTACGAGGGCTATAATAAAGTCGTAGCGGAGATACCTATATAAGCATTTCTAAGACTATAAGTATAAGTATATCTAGAAAGTTATCTCTTAATAAAATATATTTAAGAATATATTTTAACTTTATAGCTGTATTTTCCCTTAATCTTACCTATAGTAGCTTTCTCTTTTATAGTACGCTTTGTTTATACCTTCCTAAGGTCCTTATAGCTTATTATTTTTATATCTTCAATTGCTTCGTCTTTATTAATAATATTATACTATTCCGCTGGATAAGGTATGCTATAGAATAATCTGTTCTAAGTAATATCTACTATAAAGGCGATATTATAATTCTTCTCTTATATAGTTTTAAGCGTTATCTTAGAGCTTCTTAGGTGCTGGAAGTCTTAGGCTCCATTCTACTAGCGTCTTTTACGGCTGGTTCTTCTTTAGTATATAAAGTAGAACATGATAGTACTATAGATCGAGTGCTAGAGCTAATATTTATATACTAGTCTATGTAAACAGTTTAGCTATATTCGGTATTAGCTGGTAAGACGACTTCCTAATAAACACCTAAGGAAACTTCCTATCTAAAAGGTAAGCCGCGTATCTTAAGAAGCGACGTTAGACCTTATATTATCTATTTTCTAAAGATAATCGTTTAAATTAGTTATAGGCGCTGCTTAAATAGGTGCGTTAGATAGGTTAGATATAGTTAGATAAGAAAGATTAATACTAGATAAAACTTATAATATATTCCTATTCTTAGGGAGTTTAGAATATAATAGAGGTTTATATCTTATTAGGAGGGCCTATAGCCTTTTATATTTACCTACAGTCCCGCCTTAATAGATAGTATAAAGTCCCTAATACCGAACGGCTTCCTTCTAATACTATTTTTAGTACCTAACGTTTATTAGGACGATAGTAATAGGGATTAGTCTATATACCTCCCTAAGCCCCGTCCGCCGGATATAGGATAATGTACGAGTTAGACCTTTCTACTATATAAGATATATAGCTTACTATACCGCTATATATACTAAGGTTTCTTAAGATAATTTCTATATACTTATAGGGTAATTAGCCTAGAGACTTCTATTCGGTAATAATAAGGGATCTATATTAACAGTACTAGCGGTAGTACTATAGCTTAGGTAAACGATAAAATAGCTAAAGGTATTAGTTAAGTATATATTAGCATGTATAAGTCTACACCTCTTTTAATATCTAAGAAAGCGTGTATAACTAAGTCCCTATTATTATTATTATACAGCTTAACGCTGAGGTAGACCTTTAGGGTATATAGATTGGGTAAGAAATATACCACAGATATGCTAAACTTAAGCAGTCCCTTTTCTAAGCCTTTACCTAGGTAAGGGTAAGTTATTACTTTCTTATCTAAGATAGCCCGGACAGCAACCCCTCCGCTTTATCTATACCGGAGTGAATACTCGATATAAAGATACTCCTCACCTACCTATACTATGCTCCTAACCTGCGATGACTGTGCCTTAAGCCTTAATTAAGGAGTATTTGTAATCTAACACCCACGTTTTCCTGATAACCGGTCTGGCCTACTATTACGTAGTAGGGTATAGATAAATTATACCAGGATCGGACTGCGCTATACCTTCTCTATTACTTTAGTATAACCGAACACACGGCATTTTACTAGTCTAGCCTCTATATCCGCACTATAGTCGTATTAGATAGACTTAAGTCCCTGAATGATATAGTCTATAGTAGGATATTGTCAAGGATACAGCACTGCCGGTGCTCGGAATAAATTATTTAATGTGGTAGTAGTAATACGGTTGTAATTTTAGCGGTTCAGCTTGTCTGCCTTAAGCATTAGAGTAGCTAGCTAAGGAGGTATTATGGGCGAAAGGAGTTGGCGTAGATTCTAAAGCTCGACTTCTTAGGGCGCAGCAAAACTAGAGATGGTAATATCTTGCTACCTAGAATGTTAGCGTTTGTCGAGGATATAGTTAAGGAAATAAAGGGCTTCGTCCTCTAATCGAGTATACTGAATTAGATAATACTAGAACCATGTCAACTCCAACCTCAAATAAATGTATATTCTGCAAGTCTCCTGACCGAGCGAAGATTCTTCAGTCATCAATATTTCTCACAGACAGCATCGAAAAGGGCAAAGCTATCGATTAGCAGCAGGAGCTTACCTTGGCATTATTAACTAGATACCGTAAACTTTATCGTTAAGAAGCGCGAGACTCCCTCATAGGCAAGAGAAGTAGGTAAAAGAGCAAGGCCGGCGTAGAGCCGTGGTTCCGCCCTCTCCTAGTAGAGCAACTGGCTTAGATCTCCCATGTCTCCATACATCTGGGCTAATGCTTTATAGCGATACGAGACGCCCTTGCTTGCTATAGGTGCTTGATGAGACAGCTGTTACGGGATCCCAACACCTGTGTGGCTTAGGCTCAAAGCTTTGATACAGGAAAGGGCGTTATATGAGGCAGTACTTCAGCGGCAAGAGCTGATAGAGGGTTCCTGCCAGGGGTTAGAGCGGGTATAAGAGGCAGTTGAACGTGAGAACCAGCAGGATCAAACCCCGAAGGCTTTTTCCCAAATCTCTCCGCCCATCGTTCCTATAACTCAAGGCTACGAACCACAAGCAGGGAGCGCGCGGTAATAGAGGTAGCATCCTTCAGCGCGTAACGCGTACGCATGGAGTAGCCCCAACCAATAGTCTTCCCGTAAACCTGACCTAAAGATCTTTCACACATTATAAGTATAATAGCCTTAGTAGCGAACCGAAAATTTATAGTTCGATTGGAATGCGTTAACAGAAACTTAGTGCTGTACCGTATTACTGCCTCTAAGGAGATACACAGCCTGCATCCCGAGACACGCACCCTTTCTCAGGTTATTTAGGCGGTTATTAGCTTCAGTACTGTAGGCATGGAATACTAGGCTCTTCCCAAAGCCTGTTCTGGCAATCAGAATCATGTCGCTCCGGCCAAGTTTAAGTCGCTGCAATATATGGACCTGCTCCTTCCTAGGCGCTTGAGACGTGCTTGCCCCGGACATATGTGCTAATATCCGCTGCAGACACGCGTATACAACTTCCTCCTAATACCTGCAGTTAGAGTATTTACATGCCTCGTTAACAAAGTGAAATCTACTACACCAAGCTTCGGCGTCGCCGACGCAACACCTAAAGCATGCTCTCTCGGTAAATTTTTGAGTGCATAATTGCTGCTACATAAGACTGCGAAGTTGCGGCGCAGTTATAGAATTTGGCTCAAGCATGCCCTTCTAGGATCAAATTGAGCAAGGCCAACTACATCGTCGAAGCAGTCCTAGACTCGATCGAGGATGCAGAATTTGGTTGCAGATACCTGGCCAAATGGGAAGGATATCCTAACCCATGCTGGGAACTCCCTACCACTATAAGCGTCACACCGCAGGCGATCGAGTTCCACGAAACTTAACCGCACCAAGCCGAAACCACACCAAAACCAAACCAGTGAACTGTTATAAAGGGGCATGCATTTCCACGTTAATTATCTAGAAGCACTCGTCGAGATTTTTTTTTTTTTTTTTTTTTTTTTTTTTTTTTCCACTAGTCGTCCTGTGACCTCGAAAACAGAAGAACGATTATGAAAAGGTGTATTTTTTTTTTTTTTTTTTTTTTGAGCAATAGTAAAATTACTGAGAAACTGCACAGAGAAGACCGAGCTTTGTCTGAGACTACAACCAACAGTAAACCGGACCTAGTCTCAAATCCAGCTCTTGACCCAAGTCCACAGCCAATCAAATGAGATATGTCATGCTACTACTGGTTAGCATAATACTGGACCATACTCATTCAATTCGGTCAACACACCCGACTTTAATGAACTGTGAGACCACTAAGACGCCTCAGTGCGAAGAATCATAGAGTGATGATCAGCAGTAAGGACCTCCACAGCTTGGGCATTGAGATGTAGGAGAAGGTATTTCGGAGCCGCAAATTGAGCATGTATAGGGTTCAGAAGTCATGATGTGTATGCATGAAATAGAATAAGTGCACTCCTCCAAGAAACTTATTGAGTAGATGAGATTCGATTTCGATGAAGGGTATGAGGGGTGAAAATCTCAAGAGATAACTTAACCCACAACTGACGAAACTGATGGCGACCTGAATGTTCTTAATCTCTTCAGCGCTGATGACACATTGAATTTAAGCTCATATTAGCTACACCGCTCAAATCTTTGACCTCGCCGCACAACCTCGCCGCGCAAGCTAACCATGCATTCTGCACCTTCTATCTCCCTTCTCCTCAACCTCGCCGCACAAGCTAACCATGCATTCTGCACCTTCTATCTCTCTTCTCCTCAAACCCTCAACCCCGCCGCACGAGCTAACCATGCATACTGTACGTCCTATCTGCTTTCCCCTCAATTCACCGCCTTTGGCCCCTTGCTCGAGTGTAAACTGCATGGATCGACCCACTTTATTCCAAATATGTAACACTTACTATTACCTTGGCTGGCGCCTAATCCACCATCGAGTGTTGAAGCTACTCTCATGTCGACGTCCTTGAATTCAATTGGCAGTTCATTTTACTGTAGCTACGAGCCGAGAATGTAATATCTCTACAGCAATATCAGAAGTCCTCAATTGAGTCTGCAGCTTGAGCGGTATAAATTCAGCATCATTCCGACTTCTCCTCCTATCTTTTCTTTTCTATATCATCACTTCCATAATTTTCTCTGCTAGTCATACATCACGATCTCTGTACCCAACCTCTATCTTCGTTCTACAATTTCGTTATCATGGCAGCAGTCATCTCGAATTTTGGGGCTCTACCTCATTTCACTCCAGCACCTGCCCCTACTACGTGAGTAAATTGCTAACAGTTACGACTTTTCTGATCAAGTGTAGTGTTTAATATAATCCCAGCAATTACAACACGCTTCCAAGCCTCCGTCAGGCCTCCGAGGAATTCAAGAAGCTGGATGCTATCAAATCTGTTGTCGGCCCAATCCGAGATCTCTTTCTCAAGCACAAAGTAAACAAACAGTTCGGAATTGTCCTCCTACACAAGCATTTCCCAATTCAGCCTACGAAGCGGCTCGTTGATTATCGGAACATCTCATCGCCATGGGATGTAAGTCACGATACACAGGCTGTTACTACTAAGTACAACGGCTTTATCGTGCCAAGATCATTCCGGTTTCTTGAGGAGAAGCTTGTGCCTTTTGAGTTTGAATTTTCAGACCTAAATTCGCCTTCCGAAATCGATGGGGCATTCTCAGCTAAACTTTCCTCCCTGCTGAATCAACTAGGATTGGATCATGTTTTGGGACTTCGGACATTAGATACGCATGATTCAGAGCTGACGGTCGAAGTGACGGAAGGAAATGCAAACATAATGATTAAGCGCGGAATTGTCTCAGACGATGAATTGATCCAAGCGGTTTGGATTTTTGGTAAAGATGAGGATGATGCATGCCATTGCAAGGAGTTTTGCCGGGTGCTCGGTGGTGAGCATGTTGAGTCCAACCATTCGTGTGGTTAGACAAGCTTAAGCTCCTACGGAAGCTTAGTATTATAGTACCTGCATCGAGGTCATCTTGTAGTCGATCTATACCGGAATGATAATTCAACATTTCTTCCGATGTTGCGCTATGAGAAGCACCTTCTAGGCCCAGGTCCTAGTCGCCTAACCTCCTATCCAGCCACTTCTAGATAGCTCTTAGCTTAGCTCTCCGTTCGTTCATTATGACCTTTCAATGCGGTCTGTCTCTACACCCTGTTCCCTCAGAGTCTTTGTTTCCTGTGTTAGCATCGTAGCTACTGCATCTACCCTTGCACTTAGGCTTATAGGATGTTGCGTATATTGATGTTTGGTGGCTGATGCGAGCACGCAGTGATCATGAGTCTGGAGATTCGAGAAAAGGGTTGATTCTTCTAAGTGCTAGCTTGGAGGAGAGCTACTGAAGTAGAACAGGGGGATGGACCCGATCAAAAGCATGGATGTTGCCTTGTGTATAAGTGCCTAGTTCCTGCTCTCACATATCAGGTGGCGACGTGCGAGGCTGACCATTTTTGGACATCGGTTGTAAATTAAGCTCCTTATTGCGCTACTCATCATATCACATCTGTGGAAGTTATTCGTAGTGTCTGTAAATTCCACTTTCATTCTCCAGATAACTGCTTATGGCTGTTAAGATTGACGAGATTGCCGAAGCATACTTGTGATGATACCTTTATCGGTTCTCACCTGGCCTACTACCACGAAGCCAAATTTAGAATACAGTCGAACTCCTTCAGGAGACGCGAGCACGTATGCATGTCTTCTGTGTCTATCTATCTCTTCACACATCCGTTCCATCATCCTTGAGCCGATTCCTTGACGTTGATAGTCTGGGTTCACCGCCATAAACGTAATACCTGTAGGCTGTGAGCAAACCGAAACCTCTGGTTGAATAAACCTACTAACGACATATATTGTTGAGATTTTGAAGAACTCGGTTACGCTCTGTCCTTAGAGCTTGAGATACGGCGACCCAGGCTCCTGCATCAATTGTCTCAGGTATCCAGTTATTTCGTTTGATGTTTGGTTGAGGTTTCTGCTGGATTCCCTGCTGGATCTCTGGTTTAACTCTTGTTGTGGTTTTCGGCGTTTCATTCTTTTCAATGACAGTCCAGCCGCAGAATCCGTACGGGGTACCATCAATATTAGTAGCCTTTAAAAAGCTCTCCCATCGGTCCATAAAGGCATCCTCTAACATATTAGTATACCAACGAATAATCTCCTCCTTTTGTTCCACGGATAGGATGTTATGTGACGGAAACATTAGCTGATGCAATGGACCATTTCGCATTGCAGGTACTTCAATATGACGTGAAATTTGTTCTCCATCGCCAACATTGACGTCTGAAAGTATGAACTTCATCATAGAGGTGACAATAATTGAATCGCATGAAGAGATGTGTTGAAATGAAGGGACTGAGCGTGCGGGGTCAAAAGTTAAGGGCTTGTACGGTTTTTCTGCGCCAAGATTCTGCAGCAGAATTTTTGGCAGCGCGGCTAATTCAAACACGTGATTGGCTGGAGATGCGAAGTTCCAGTTGTCCGAAGCGGCATGGGGGATTTTTTTGAGTGAAGGGAAACATTGCTGGGACTGGGGTCCAAAATTGTCGGAAATAGCCGTGTTGTACAGCACCCCGCTTCAACAGTCGGAAGCTGGAGGATGCGGAAAGCTAAGGATATTGGCCACGCACTGCGCCAAGAACCTCAACAATCCCTCTTAAATGCTGGTTGGTCAAGAATAATTTAGACCTCAACACACTTACGAGGCATAAAAGGACCTCGAGAGATGGTAGAAGAAAAGAAGAATGAAGAACTCTTTATTCCCACTTGTGTTGCAATGGTGCTCTATGATAATCATCATTCTTTTATATATTTTCGTAGCATTCATCTATTCTTAATAGGGTCTGCAGATCTAACAAAAATCTAAGCTTATGCCCCTTATTAAGTAAATGTATATAATCCTTGAAGCACACTAATATCGCAACTATAGTTAACATCCCTCCCTGCGTGGCGGAAAACCCTGTGTAGCGGAAACCCACTAGTGCTTTTTATTATAATAAAGTCAACAACAATTAAGAGGCGTAGATAATCTCGGAACAAAGATATTGAATCCTAAGCTTTATCTATACCAGAAGGGGGCTTACTGGCCTAAAAGGGGTCCTAGGCTTAACATGCCCCAGAATAATCTAGACTAAGTATACTAGTTGCAGGATTCCTAAGATAATACGTCTAGAATAAGATCTTTAAAGCTAGAGGATGGTAACGATCGATATATAATATTGTTATAGAACTACATGATACGCTAATATAGATATAACGATCCGGAACGGATTAACCTAGAACTACAATCCTAAAGGGATCACGGACGTAAATACCTTTTCTTCTCTCTTTATTACTACCGTAAGTTACTAGTCTAGAATAGGTAAGTTGCGATCTAGTTACGTGTAAATATAGTTATATAAGTTCTTAGTTAGATAAGTTTAGGAGTATAAAAACAGCCTTAAATACATTTCTCGGTATAAGACTCTAAGCATAAGGCCTCCTTAATATCTATTATCATCCTTATTAAGCTAAGAAACTCTACTATTAGAATATTTGTAGAAGTAACGCCTACTTTAGGTATCTCTCGTCTAATAGCTCTTATACTTACTCTTATATTTGGAGGATCTGTTGGAAGATTCCTATAATAACGAAGAGGCTTTTTATTTCTAGCCGCCGGTACTAGAAGTATAGTTAAATAGAAAGGAGTGTAACGCCCTATACGGCTTAGAAGATAATATAAGTATTAACTAGTAGGGTTATAAGACTATTTTATAGCCAGCTTCGTCTTCGTATAGAGCTGTTATAAAAGTACTATTAGGTAGAAGATCTCCTTTAGTAATAGGATAGAGGCCCCCGCTTTACTTCTTCTAGTACTCTTCTAGCTAGTCTCTTAGAATATACAACTGTTTCCTCGCGTAGTCTTATTTATTCCTAAGACCTTTTCAGCCCTTATTATACTCTTAGTAAGACTTTAAAAAGTTTACTAACGTAATAGGATACTAGTAGTATTTAAACGTACCATCCTCTAATAGAGTAGTATAATATATATAGAGGTTAAGGTTAGTACTATCTATAGTAAAAGTTGTAATTTTAGTATAGCTAGAAGGGTTAGATTTTCTAAGATAGGAAAGGGCCTGTTTCCTTGTATAGATAAGCGCCGCTCTATTATAAGTATTCTATAACCTTACTTTATTTATATCCTTTCCTTATCTCTTCTACTCCCCGGCTAAATATAGTAAAGTTAAAGAGTTGGGGTTATCTTTATAGAAAACAGCCCTATTAATATGTTTGTTAATTAAAAATAGCTTATAGTCTTACATCCGAAAGCCTTTAATAAAATCAGGTTATAGAATAGATAGGCTATTATTAAAACCGACATCTTTTAGAAAGCCTATAAATACCTAGTTAAAGGCTTAATAGTAACTCTTATTATTATATTCCTTTAATATTTTCCCACTTATTTTTACAACTAAAGTTGCTTTATTAATAGCTAATCTAATAGTATTTATATAACGCTTATAATTAGATTTAGTAGGTAAAGTAGTTCTATAAGATCCAGCAACTTATTTGCGAATATTATTAATGTTTATAGAGGACTTAGAGTTAAAAGGGTTAAGAATACTATTCTTATAAGTCTAAATAGCAAAACTAGATAATATTATTAAAGTAGTCTTTATTATTAATAACTCGACCGTAGAATTTAGAGGAGTAGACGTTAATATCTTATTAATTCTCTTCTTCTTTACTATCCTGTTAAATAGAGCTAAATTTTTCTATATTAACCGCACCCGCCTAAGTTAGGATTTATTATTATTACTATTACTAGCTAGAGAGACTTACTCTAATCTCTTAACCTTAGACTTAAGAAATAAAGTATATAGACGCTTAGAATACTTAAGCTTTAGTTGTTGTAAAATTATCTACACGAGTTTTTCTATTAATTAGCTACTTAAGTAAGCGGGCGTTATCTTTATCTTATCTATCTACTCTAATTTCTCTTTTACAACTCCCGGCTGTTACGCGTTTATTTAAGTTAATTAAATTCTCTTTAAGGATAATAGATTAACTCTAAACGTCGCGTTAAATTTTCTTTTTATAAGCTATACATCTTAGGTAAAATCGCAACTTACTAAAGATTACTCTCTATAGCTTAGTAGAAGTTCTATACCTAATAAGCTTATATATTATTCTATTCTCTATACTAATATATATACCTGTATTAGAACTTATAATAGTAGCCGGCTATAAGAGTTTTAAATAAGTACAGCAGACTTATGTCTTAAATACTCTCCCCTTTATAATAAAGAACGTCGCGAGGTAAAGGAGGGATAAATTTTTATAACATCTAGGCTAAAAGACCTGCTAGGAGCTATAATACCGTAGGTTTCGTCGCCAGCGCTTTAGCAGAGTTAAGGGGTAATAAGGAATAATTAGCTATTAGCAGCTCTACTTATACTAAGTATAACTTACCTAATAGAAATCGTAGGATAGATAATAGCTTCTATATATAAGTAGATAGGGAAGTACTTTAAATATAGGACGAGTAGCTATTAGTTAGCTAATTCGGGAACCGCTAAGGTAGGGTAGTTTAGGTAGCTACTAAGGATAAGCGAGAATTTATACTAAATTTATTTCTCTACCTCTTAACAGCGCAGTATTTTTACTATAATAATAACGACTATAAGTATAAGAACAGATAATTCGGTAAGGAGCTAGAGTAGGGCTATTTAGGCTATATATAAAATATAGTATAAAGGAGCTAAAAGAGAGCTTATAATAAGATAGTTAATTAGCTATTTATATACCAGTTGCTTATACTAAACTTTATTATAGAGGATATTAGTACTAGGCTATAGCTATAAGAGCTTTTATACGGCCGCAGTATAGCTGCAATTTAACCCTATATATAGATCTCTTATACTTCTTACTATTATAGCTATAGCCTTCTTCTCTATTCTATTCTCTAATCTTATCTCTAAGTATACGCTTCAGTATAGTAGTTATTATAGCTAACTGCGGAGATATATACTAAGTATATAATCTTAAGATATATAAGGAGAGAGAGTATTAATAGTAATATAGTAGATAGACTACTATATAGAAATAATAAACGAGAAAACTTAAGTATACTATTATAAGAAAGAACTAACTGTAGAAAGGCGGTGTTTAACCTAAGAAGGTAACAGCTATATAGATAAATAGACTATAGACTTAGCTACCTTAATACTATACTTACTAGAATACTCTACTATAATATTAAAGTAATAAGAAGAAGTTATATATAATAGTCTACTTAAGTATATATATACACCTATAATCTGTGTATAATACTAGCTGCTTATTAGTATACTAAAGCGCTTTACAATAAAGTTTATAGTAGTAATATTAATAGATAAGAAAGAGAAGGTTAAGTTTTTCTACTTTCTCTAGATGCTTAAGAATGTTCTGGAGTTTAAAGACGTACGCTTTAAACTTAAGAATCTATATTAGCTTAAAGAAGAAGATAAAAAATAAATAAAAGAGATAGAGAAGAAGTTAGATAACTTCTATCTATTAGGACTTTAGTAGCGATAGTACTTAGGAACGTAATAGGGACTGGGACCTAAACTACCTCTTAAAATTAGCCTCTAACTAAAACGACAATTGCCTAGTAGAGCCGGTATAGAAGAAGTATCTAATATTCTTAGTAGACGAGAATTAAGGAGCTAGGGATATATTTTATAGATAGGAGTATCTCCTTATAGAATATACTAGACTATTATGCCTAGAGTCTAATTAGAGAAGAGTTTAAATATTCCTATACTTCGTTAGTAGCTTAGTATAAGGGTAGCTCTTTAGGTAGTATTAAACTCTAAGACCTGATATACTATTATTCTATTAAATTGAAATATTTTCCTAAGTTTAAGGTTGTCTTATTTATATACCCGACTACTGATGTTATTAAGCCCTAATTATTAGAGGTAGATCCTTCTAGTTTTAATAGTTAGTATTATAGCAGTTATATACTGTATCTTAGTAGCCGATTATTAATACTACTATACTATACTAAAGGCTAGGTTTATATACCCGTATTCGCAACTATATCTAGTAGTAAAGTCTTAGATAGTTTTATAAAAGAGTGGTAGGTTTGCGGCTTAGAAACTTCGTTATTTATAATAATAAATATACTAATATAAGGGAGGAATAAATTTATTTATCAGCGCTTAAGCTAGTATATTAGTTTTATATTAGTCTTATTAAACAATAATAATTTAGTAATATATCCTCTAATAGAACTATATAGTTAGTTAACTATACCTTAATATATTATCTAGCGCCTGTTTCTATTATAGTAGTTAGTATTTACTTATTATCTTACCTAGATTTTACTGTACTGTATTAGCTACTATTATATAATTAATACTTATTTCTAAGAAATTAGGGTTGTCTAAATTATTATAAGATAGATTTTCTATTATCTAATTTAAACCTTTTATTATATAGTTTACTAACTATTAAGCGTAAAAGCTAGACTATAACTACTACCTACCTTAGACCTTTAGTAGGCGGGAGGATTAACTAATATATAAATTCCGCTAGCTAAGTCTATTACTATAATACTATTATAGGGACGATAAGTTATATAATTTTAAACGGGTTCTAAGATATTATAAGCGTATATTATTCTTATCTTATAGGTTCTAATGTTATACTACTAATAGTAATACCTAATAGAATATTTAGACCCTTAATACGATAAAGAGTTAGCTATAATAGTATATACGGTATATAGCATATATATTACTAACTATACTAAACAATACCCTTTAGGAATAATAGTAGAATAGGGAGGGTAGTTCTTATTAACTCTAACTCTCCTCCGCCTTAAATATACCTTAATAATATTAATATTAAGGCCGCTTTTAACCTTTTAATTAGAGTACTAGACTTAGGCGAATACGTCTACTAAAAGCTTATAGGAGACATCCTTCGCTTTATCTTCCTCTTAAGTAAAGGATATTCTATTATTTAGGAGACGGTGTCTATTAATACCTACCCTAACTTCTACCTCTTTAAGGTTTCTTAAAGGCCTAGTAGAACCTTATACTAATATAAGTTTATGCTTATAAAATCTAAGAAGCTAGAAGAGGCTTAAGTATCTATAGAAGATTATTTCTACAATTATCTTAAAGGAAATAGGAATAATTCTAAGAATTACTATAGAATAATTTAGATTAGGTTAGATATATATTTTTATAAGTATAAAAACTCCAATTTTAGTAGGATTAGGGGATAGATATACCTTATTAATGATGCTAATAATGTTGTAGCCTAGGGTCGATATATTAAAGATAATCCTATACTATTCGTATAAACTAGTAGATAGGTTATTAATAGGAGTAACGGATATTATACTACTAATATTGGATAATTATTAGATAGAGATCTTTCGGGTTTTCTATTAGTTTTATAAGGGATATATAGGGAGTACAATTTACGATCTATCGATAGTTAATATAATTATTAAGCTTCCTACTATATAATAGATTAATAGATTAGATTAATATCTTATAATAGACGTTTCAAATACGTTTACTTATATACTATACTACTAGAGTAGCTACCGAACTAAATATACGACTCTATAAGAGTCTAAGACGTTCTAAACTAATAGCCCTCTTCTCTTTTAATATTTCAGTTACTGTACCTCTATATAAAAACTAACCTAGTATTAAATAAGTAGCTAACTCTAGCGCTCTTAATAGGTCCTACTAATACCTTATTAAGGATTGTATTCTATAGCTTAATAGAGAGCTTGCGAAGAAGAGCTGTAGGGGTACTAGTCTACGTAGCTTAAAGAAGGAGCTCGATAGCTTTATTAGAAGGAGGATATATCCTATTAAATAGACGCTTAGGTTCTATATATCTTTTAAGCTCGCTGTTTATCTAATATAGAATAAGCTCTTATATAGAGAGTATAAGGTAAGTAAGACTTTTTTCTACTAAACTAGGAGTAGACTAGATCTACTTTACGAAATCCTTTTAGACCAGTATAACCGTATACGGAATATACTAGTATATAATAATAAACGTCCTACTAACCCTAATAATATGTCTACTTATAAAGCCCTACTCTAGAAAGTTATCTATCTAGACTAGAAAGCTGCTAGTACCCTAGCGTAAGAGCGTTGCTTCTTCGACGGTAAAGTTTAGAGTAACAATCCTAATAATAGTATTAGTAAGCCTTCGAAAAGTAGAGTTGTTATAACAACTATAGAGAATATACCTCTACTAGAATATAAAGTTGGCGAGTATCCTAGAGATAAAAGTCTTACGCTACTATAAGTACTATAGGTCGATATCTTTATATCTTATTTTCTAGTATAGTACTAGATAGACGGATTGTAAGGCGTGTTTAGCAAGTGTTAGCAGTAGTTTATAAGGCTTAAAATTGGAAATAGTTATAGAACGCTGGTAAATAAAGTTGAGAAGAACCTAAAGGTTGTAATCTCTCTAGTCTAATTATAGAATATCGCGATTAAGGTTAAAGGTCTAGACTATTCTAATATAAGTCTATCGGCAGTTATTAAAGGGTGTAATAAAGTCGTTCTACTAATACTAATCTTAGGTAACCTGCGAGTATAAAATATTAAAGGTAGATTCTACGTCTATAAGCACTTTTCGCCGTCTATACCGGGCGATAATAGTACTATACACCTCTTACTACACCTATAAGCCTACTTAAATATAATTATAGTATAGTACTATCTTCGGTAGAATAATATATAGTAAAATAGATAGTCTCTAGTATTTTATAAGAAGTATAGGCTATTTATAACTATATTATAATAGTAATATACTCTATAAACTAAGGTTAATATATACTATTATAGCAAGCCGTAGATAGAAGTAAAATACTAGAATAGTTAAGCTAGGCGTAAGAGGTAATAATAAATTTAGTGCAGTCGCTCTACGTATATTAGCTAGTTTAGTAAAGGGCTACGTATAAAGATTAAGGCGAGATAGTTAAGAAGAATCGATGGTGGGGAGAAGAAGGCGAGCTGTAGAGAGGGGAAGATTAGAAGATCTAGAGTATTAGTTATAGTAACTATATTACTAAGTTAACTAACAAGCGCTCTTATTTCGGAGTTGGATTTTTATATATTCTAAGCATCTATAAGAGGAAGGCTCTATATAGCTATAAGCTTAATAGCTACTATAAGTAAATTATACTATTATAATTATATAGGCTATTTTATACTAGTTAAAATTAGTAATTACTTTAGTTAGAGGTACTATTAGTATAGTAAACTTATTAAACTAACCTATAGCTGTAGCAGAATTTCCTGTTACTAGTATTAGCAAGTATTTAATAATCCTAAAGGAGTAGGAAGAGGCTATTATAGCTCTTACTAAAGTATATACTAGTCTAGTAGATAGGTTTAAATTTAATAACTTTATTGCTGGGAAAGGTTAAAGCTTTATTATACTACTATAGTAAGAATTCTATAACTCTTATATTATACTCTCTTATATATAAATAGCAGCTTTTTAGGATTAGGGAAGATACTTACAGTTAAAACTGTTACTAAATATCTTAGATACTACTCTATTTAGTATATAACCTCTATTATCTTTTATCTAATACTTTCTAACCTATATAGATCTCTAGTAAATTAAGTACTAAAGTAGGATTGCTAGAAAAACAACTCTTAGATATCTTCTAGATTACTAGTTATTAGTATATAATTCTTCTCTTAGATAAAGTAGATATCTATTTTAAGTAGTATTTATTCTATAACCTAGGTCGCAACAGTCTTATTACTATATTTCTCTACAAGCTAAAATATCTAGATAGAATCTTATTTTTAATAATAAACTAGGTGTTTAAGTTTAATAAAGCGATATTTAGCTGTATCTACCTTATACTTAGATATAAAAAGTTAAGTAAATATATAAGGAAGTAAATCTAAAGCTATTTCCTCTTATAGATATATACCTCTTATAAACCCCCAGACATCTATAATAAGAAGTTAAAACGACTAGTTAGAAGTAGGCTTAATAGATAGTAGGTAAGTATCTTTATTACGCGTTTTAGTACGAGTTTTACTAATAGTAAACCCCTTAGATTAAGAATATTATTTCTACAGCCTATATACTAGCTATAAAAGAGAAGTGTAAAATAAAGCTTATACACCTTTCTAAAGCTATAACTATAAGTAAGAACTTTATACGCAAGTTTAATAGGGTAGAATATATTAATAGCGTGTTTATTTAGTATTTCTATATAATTCTCATATTATTATATTATAACTAGATAGCTACTACTACCTTTAATAGACCTATTATAATTTATATATCCTATTAATATAGTATTTAGCTTCTAGTACGGCTATAGTAAATTAACTAAAGCTGTAACTAATAGGTATAATAGCTAATAAAGTAGAAGATCTTACTATTAGTAGTAACTAACGGCGCATCTTACTTATACATGTTACTACTATCGGCTAAGTAAGTAAGCGAACTAACTAGTACTCTAGCTATTATTAGAGATGTAGATAGTAAAGGCTTCTCTATTATCTAGAGTAGGCAGCTTAACGAGTATATTATAGTCTAAATAGTAGAGATAGTATACTATAAGTATTAGAACGCGGCCTTAATAACTAAATAGTAGGGTAGAACGCGGTTTAATAGTAGATATAAGAGGTGTTTTACGTTACTCTCAGCTATACCGCTATTACCTTCTATTACCTCTAAATCCCCGTACTATCTAAGTATAAGCCTCCCTCTAATAAATATAAACTATCTGCTACTAGCTCTACTAGAAGAGTACTATAGTTAAGACTATTCTTCTCTATAACTGTAGTCTATATAAATACATCCTACGATCCTAAATATTAGATATTACTACTAATACCTTTAGGAATACTAAATAAGATATGCCTGGAAGTTACACCTCTTAATTAAGGGTCTTATAGGAAATTAGTCTAGATACGCTTTATTAAGGTTTTCTATAATATCTAGAGAATAGCCGGCTTTATCTAACTTAAAATTGCAGTTATTCTAATATATATAAATCTCCGCTACTTAGTTCTACTATTAAATTCAGCCACCTTATTACTATCTAATTCTAGCTTTTCCTTAAATCTATACCTAATATACTCCAATTATCTCCGTATAACATCTATATATAAAGTTACCCTACTCTTATATAATTCTTAAGCCGCTTATAAGGTTATAGTAGTATTATATTTAAGAGTTAAATATAATTATTCTACTTATTATTAGCACCCCGTTAATACAGAGACTATATTATATCCCCTCTTTTACCAACTAACAAGCGTAGTATATTATAATACTCTACTACTCTAGCGGCTCGAGCTCTTCTTCGGGTATACTAGATGTTAGCTTCTATTTTAGCAGGTTAAGTAGTTTAATACTCTAGAATCTATACTCGTATAAATATACCCTTATCTAATATATCCTCAATTCTAGGCTAATCTAATCTAGTCTTATTATATATAGACTCTAGCTAAAATAATAGGTTCGGCGGTAAGAGTATAGAAATTATACTCTCTACTAAGGCTATTACTAAGCTTATTACTAGAGATATAGGCTAATTTTTACTATTTAGATATAGCTTAAATACTACCTAGTATATTAGTTTTTACTATACTAAAGAGAATAACTAGAACCTAGCTATATTTATTAATAGTCTAGATAGACGTTAGGGGTATATATAAAAAATAATATATAGATAATAGACTATAGTATCTTCTTACCTTTCTATAAGGCTTTTAATATATAGATAGTAGTTAGAGTAGGTAAAGTTTAGGCAATAACAGATAGATAGTTAAAAGAGGTAGTTAAGCTGAAGGTAGCAGCTTTAGCTAAAATAAATATATATATAACTAGGAAAGTATAGTTAAATATTAAATTCCTTAAATAGGCCCCTTTATTTATACTTAGAGGCTATATAGGTCTAGTTTTAGACCTTCTAATATATATTTAGGCTTAGATTAGGAGTTTTCTAAAGTAATTTACCCTTAATTTAGGTTAAAGTAGTAACTACTTAAGCTGGCGACTATAACCGGAACTAGTCGTATAAGAGAAGTTTACTTATCTTTAGGGGTAATTATCGTAGAGGAGTAGTCTATTCTCTATCTAATACTTATAAAGTAGAAGTATATATTCTTATATAAAGGAGGCTCGGTTTTTCTATAGTAATATATTAATTAATTCTAGAGAGTCTAGTAATATAACCTACTCTTAGCCTTTAATAATATTTAGTATAGCCGCTTAAATTATTATTTAGATAATATAGGACTAGGCTAATTTAATATTAATTTAGAGGTAAAGTTAATATAGTCTAAATAGAACTCTTAACTAGTTATTAGTTTAAACTACTTTTAAGTTTTCTATATCTTATTTATAATAACTAAAGATATCTACTCTAATATTATTCTTACCTAGGGTATACTTAATTTGGAACTAATACTAAGCTAATTTCTTAGTTTAATAAACTTAATAAATATTAAGTACCTTTATAATTATAAAATATTTAAGTAAGTAATAATTAGTATATACTAGAGTCCTAGTAGCTACTAAAATAAGTTTTACCCTCTATTATTTAAATATAGTAATAATTGCGAATAGTTTCTTATTATAGATTTTCTAGTTTAGTTCCGAACCGGATAGAACCTTACTATAAAATATTATAGGGTACTATTTTCTATTAGAATATTTCTATAATAGTACTATTATAACTACTCTATTAGAGATATTAGTTTCTATTTTTATTTCTAATATAGGGTTAAAATAGTAGAGAGTAGGTATACTTAGTAGAGCTAACTTTAATTTCTTAAAGGTAATATTATATTCTAAAGTCTATATAAAAGAAGTTATAGAACTCTATAGTATAATAATTAGCTTTATAATACGTAATAATTCTAATATAAACTATTAATAGAATCTAGTAAAACTTAAGAAGGATTTTACACCTATTATAGTAGTAGATAACTACTAGTTATACAGTACTTTTACCTTTTCTAGGTTAACCTTAAGACTTTTATTTAAGAGGATATAGCTAAGGTATTTAGTTTAGGTAATATAGAATTCGCTCTTCTTAATATTAACTTATAACCCTACTTAATATAATCTCTTAAGAACTTTCTTAACGTAGATAGTATATATTATCTTATCTTTAGAGTAGATAAGAATATTATTTAGATAAGTAATATAGAAGTTATTTAGGTAGTCGATTAGTATATTATTTATATAGCGCTAGTAAGTTACTAGACTATTATATAATCTAAAAAGTAGAACTTTATACTTATAGGTTCTATATTAAGTCTAAAAGATAGTATATTCTTTAGAACTAGGGTCTATTCTAATCTTATTAAAGACCGCGTAAATATTAAACTTAGTAAAAATTACTACTTTAGTAGGTCTAGATAGAAGTTTATCTATATACAGTATCGGATATATATTCTTATAGATAAGAGTATTAAGTTTATAATAATCTACGTAAATATATAAGTTACTATTAAATTTATAGACGTAAAGGATTAGAAATATAAAAGAGCTTAGACTCTATTTAATATACTTATTCCGTAGATTATCTATAATATATTTCTTAGTTACCTCTAGCTTCTTAATATTCTATTTATATAATAGGCTGTAACTATTAGAGAAGGGTTCTATAAGAATAATCTTATAATTATAAGGGTAGTATTCTAATAATTAATAAGCCGCAGTTTTACTAAATATATCCTAATACTTATAGTATTTAGATAGTAATTAGAGATTTACTAGTACTTTATTTTTAGCCTTATCTTCTAACTCTAGAGTTTACTTATCTTTAATTAGCTATTTAATTTTGTATAGAGACGTAGAGAAAAACTCGTTCTCTTTCCTCTTTATATTAAAGTAGAAAGTATTAGCTAAGATAAGAGCGATAATAGGAGAATAGATTTTCTTTGGATCGAATTCGGACTTTATTATATACGGGTATATAGAAGTTCTAAGCTTATTTAGACTATAGGCTATAGAAGATTAATATAGTTTTAGTAGTCTTAATAGACTTTTAATATAATAGATAGTTAGACTATAGGACTACTAATACTAGTTCTTTTCTTATAGAATATCGCGTCGCCGGATATCTAGCTCTATCTTCTTATTATATACTAGCTAAGTTAATTATATAAGAAGAAGAGGTAATAGATTATAAATAGTAAGATACTTAGAGGGCTATATAATCTAATTCTTATCTATATCTAGCTGGAGTTGAAAGTAATATAACTATTTAATACTAATAATACAATCCTAAATACTTAGATCTATAATAATAAATAGGTAGTTTTAAATAGTTCTCCTATTAATTTATAGATATAAGTAGATATACTAATTAACTAGAGTTTAGATTTAGTCCTAAAAACCTTTAATAGTAATTTTAAAGGGTAAGTACTATATTAATATATATAGAGTTTAGGAGAGTAATCTAGCTACTATAGAATTAAAGAATAGAAAGCTTTAGGTACTAGTATTAATAAGAGCGTTTAGTTGTATACTAACGCCTTTTAAATATAGAATAGTAGGGATTTAGAAGTACTTTCCTCTAAATAAATATAATAAATCGATATTTAATAAATTATACCTATTTAAGTCTAAGATAGAGAGTTTTCTTAGACGTCTCTATTTCCCACCTAAGAACTATCTAGATAGTACTCGTTTACGTCTAAAAACTCTTCTTCCTTAATCTCCTCTTATTTAACCTCTATTTCTTATACTTTAAAGATTATACATTTATTTATAAAATATTCTAGTTTACTATAGTTATAGTAATTACCTAAAGTTGTATACCTTTTAAATATAAGAGTCTTACTAGATTATTAGAAAGTAATTATAGTAGAATAAGGTATTAATACTAGGGTAGATTAGAGTAGTATTAGATTATAGGTTACCTTAGATAAACTCTTAGAAGCCTTCTAGTACTAATCTAAATTTATTTTAGCTGCAACTTATAAACTAACAGTTTATTCTAGAAGGTTAAGAATACTTCTCCTTTCTATATTATAAGCTATTAAGTAGGTAACTATAGTATTAAAGGAGCCTTTTTATATAAACTTAAAGCTAAGGTTTAGTATCTTTAGGCTGAAGAGAATCTTATCTTATAGGTAGAAGAACTACTTAAATTAGGATACAGATCCCCTAATAGCTGTACTAATAAAGCGAGCTTTAAAAGTTAGAAACGCTTCTCTCTTATTTATCTTTAGGACCTAAAACGCCTATTACACCTCTATCTCTTTATTATCTATAATAAAATATAATTATAGAAGCGAAATTATTTCTTTAGTATTTTTAAACTAATACTAGTCCGATTTAGCTAGGTATTTTAGCTCTAAATACTCTTTCGTAGTACTAGAGGTATATTCTTATACTAACGCTATATATATATACTCTATCTAATAGTAATCTATATTAATCTTAAGTTAGTCTAGAATTAAGGCTTACTATTATTTAAATATAAGTTTATTACTATCTATAAAGCTTTTAATTTTAGGCGTACGTTTAATAAGGTAGGCTTAAAAGGGCTTAAGGGTAGCTAAAAGGTTTCTTACTAGAGGAGTTGTAAAAGTTTCTTAGCATATTATTAGTACTAATTTAGTAGTTTATAGAGGTTAATTAGGACTAGTAATTCTCTATTATATTAAGCGTATAATCTCCTCTTATAAAATTATAATTTATTTCTTAAGGGTTAGTTTACTCTAATCTCCTTCTAAATTAGATAGGTTCTTTACTACTAGCCCTATAGAGAGGGGTCCGCCTATTATAGGGCCCCTTATAGAAGGTAACGGTTATTCTATACGCGTAGATAGAAGCTTACTCTTACTACGACTTATATATATATTAATTCTAGTATAGGAATTAGAAGGTAAATTATAGTTAGATATTAGTAGTTACCTCTGATTCTAATAGGTTATTAGTAGTCTTTAAGTTTCTACCTAGGCGTACTCTATATAACTTTTCTAAAGGTAATCCTAATTATAGGGGATAGGAAGTTCTAAACCTAAAGGCTTTAGTTAATAGAAGGTTTTTAAGATCCTATCTAAGTAATTAAATAATTTAATATAATAATATATAAGTATTATAACCTAAACTAAATTAGATATATTTTAGACTTAAATATATTTAAATAAACAATTAATATAATATTATTAAAGAAGCTGTTACTAGTAGTATTAAGTTTTTCTATATAATATAATAGTATAGGTAAGATAATAGGTCTAAATACGGTATAAATCTACTTAGAGGTATATAAGAGTGTATAGGAGATTAGGGACCTAAGAATTCTATTAACACCTATAGGCCTTGTATAAAAGAATATAGAAAAACTACTAAGCTACTTATAAGGGAGTATACAACTATATACGGATGGGAAAAGGGGTAGAACCGGGGGTAGGATAAGATAAGCGAAAAGATAAAGCTTTTTATAGAACGATTTCTTTATATTATTATAAAACTAGAGTCTATTTTAATCTTATTAAAGGCTGCGCGAATATTAAACTTAGTAAAAATTACTATTTTAGTAGGCCTAGATAGAAGTTTATCTATATATAATATTAGATATACATTCTTATAGGTAAGAGTATTAAGTTTATAATAATCTACGTAAATATATAGGTTACTATTAGGTTTATAGACGTAAAGGATTAAAAATATAAAAGAGTTCTAACTCTATTTAATATATCTATATTATAAATTATCTATAATATACTTTTTAGTTACCTCTAACTTCTTAATATTCTACTTATATAACGGGCTATAACTATTAGAGAGAAGTTCTATAAAGATAATCTTATAATTATAAGAGTAGTATTCTAATAATTAATAAGCTATAGTTTTACTAAATATATTCTAATACTTATAGTATTTAAATAGTAATCGGAGATTTACTAATACTTTATTTTTAGCCTTATCTTCTAGCTTTAGGGCTTATTTATCTTTAATTAGCCGCTTAATTTCGTATAGAAATATAGAGAAAAACTTATTCTCTTTCCTCTTTATATTAAAGTAAAAAGTATTAGCTAAAATAAGAGTAATAATAGGAGAATAGACTTTCTTTAGATTAGGTTTAGACTTTATTATATATAGGCGTATAAGAGCTCTAAGCTTATTTAGACTATAGGCTATAGAAGACTAATATAGTTTTAGTAGTCTTAATAGACCTTTAATATAATAGATAGTTGGACTATAAAACTACTAATACTAGTCCTTTTCCTATAAAGCGTCGTATTACTAAATATCTAGCTCTACCTTTTTATTATATACTAGCTAAGTTAATTATATAAGAAGAAGAGGTAAAGAATTATAAGTAGTAGGATACTTAGAGAACTATATAATCCGATTCTTATCTGTATCTAGCTAGAGTTGAAAATAATATAATTATTTAATACTAATAATACAATCCTAAATACCTAGATCTATAATAATAAATAGGTATTTTTAGATAGTTCTTCTATTAATTTGTAGATATAAGCGGATATACTAATTAACTAGGGTTTAGATTCGATTCTAAAAACCTTTAACAGTAATTTTAAAAAGTAAATACTATATTAATATATATAAAGTTTAGAAGAGTAATCTAGCTACTATAGAATTAAGAAATAGAAAGCTTTAGATACTAGTATTAATAAGGGCGTTTAGTTGTATACTAACGCTTTTTAAATATAGAATAGTAGAAATTTAGAAGTACTTTCCTCTAAATAAATATAACAAATTAATATTTAATAAATTATACTTATTTAAGCTTAGAATAGAAAGTTTTCCTAGATATTTCTATTTCCCACCTAAAAACTATCTAGGTAGTACTTGTTTACATCTAAAAACTTTTCTTCTTTAATCTTTTCTTATTTAACCTTTATCTTTTATACTCTAAGGACTATATATTTATTTGTAAAATATTCTAGTTTACTATAATTATAGTAATTATCTAGAGTTGTATACTTTTTAAATATAGGAGTCTTACTAGGTTATTAGGGAGCGATTATAGTAGAATAAGATATTAATACTAGGGTAGATTAGAGTAGTATTAGATTATAGGTTACTTTAAATAAACTCTTAGAAATCTTCTAGTACTAATCTAAATTTACTTTAGCTATAACTTATAGGCTAATAGTTTATTCTAAAAGGCTAAGAATACTTCTTCTTTCTATATTATAGGCTATTAAGTAGACAACTATAGTATTAAAAAAGCCTTTTTATATAAGCTTAAAGCTAAGGTTTAGTATCTTTAGACTAGGAAGAATCTTATCCTATAGGTAGAAGAACTACTTAAATTAGGATACAAATCTTCTAATAGCTGTACTAATAAAGCGAGCTTTAAAAGTTAGGAATACTTCTTCCTTATTTATCCTTAAGACCTAAAACGCTTATCGCGCCTCTATCTCTTTATTATCTATAATAAAATATAATTATAGAAGTAAAATTATTTCTTTAGTATTCTTAAACTAATACTAGTCCAATTTAGCTAAGTATTTTAGCTCTAGATACCCTTTTACAGTACTAGAAGTATATCTCTATACTAATACTATACATATATACTCTATTAGATAGTAATCTATATTAATCTTAAGTTAGTCTAAGATTGAGGTTTACTATTATTTAAATATAAGTTCGCTACTATCTATAAGACTTTTAATCTTAAGTATACGTTTAGTAAGGTAGGCTTAAGGGGGCTTAAAGGTAGCCGAGAAATTTCTTATTAAGAGAGTTATAAAAGTTTCTTAACGTATTATTAGTTCTAATTTAGTAGTTTATAAAGGTTAATTAGGACTAATAGTTCTCTATTATATTAAGCATATAATCTCCTCTTATAAAATTGTAATTTATTCCTTAAAGGTTAGTTTACTCTAATTTTCCTTTAAATTAGATAGGTTCTTTATTATAAGCCTTATAAAGAGGGGTCCACCTATTATAGGGCCCTCTATAGAAGATAACAGTTGTTCTATACGCGTAGATAGAAGTTTACTTTTACTATAACTTATATATATATCAGTTCTAGTATAGAAATTAGAAGGTAAATTATAATTAGATATCGGCGGTTACCTCTAATTCTAATAGGTTATTAATAGTCTCTAAGTTTCTACCTAGGTATATTCTACGCAGCTTTTCTAAAAGTAATCCTAATTATAGAAGATAGAAAGTTCTAAACCTAAAGGCTTTAATTAATAAGAGGTTTTTAAAATCCTATCTAAGTAACTAAATAATTTAATATAATAGTATATAAGTATTATAATTTAAACTAAATTAGGTATATTTTAGACTTAGATATAGTTAAATAAATAATCGATATAATATTATTAAATAGGCTATTACTAATAGTATTAAGTTCTTCTATATAATATAATAGTATAGGTAAGATAATAGGTCTAAATATAGTATAAATCTACTTAGAAGTATATAGAAGTATATAAGAGTTTAGAGACCTAGAAATTCTATTAATACCTATAAGTATTATATAAAAGGATATAGAAGAACTACTAAGCTACTTATAAGGGAGTATATAACTATATATAGAAGGGAAAAGGGGTAGAGCTAGGGGTAAGATAAGATAAGTAAAAAGCTTTAGGATAAGGTTATATATAAAGCTTTTCGTAGAACGATTTCTTCGTATTATTATACTTCTTATACTAAATTAACTAATATAGTATCTATATATTAACTTTAAGAATTTTTCTATAGATAAGTCCGGATATAATTAGATTATAATAGTAATTAATCGCCTATCTAAATAAGCTATATCTATTCTCTACTATTATATAATTAATATATAGAGAATAGCCGAATTATTTATTTAATAGGTATACTACTTTAGCTATATATCTAAAACTATTATTTTAGACCGAGAACCTTAGTTTATATCTAGTTTCTAGTCTAAATTCTACTATATCTTAGGCGTAAAAATTAAACTATCTACTACTTATTATAAAGAAATAGATAGATAGATAGAGATTATAAATAAGTATATTAATTAGAGACTATACTCTTTTATATTCTTCTACTAGAATAATTAGAGTTCTCTATTACCTATAATCGACTAAATATATGCAACTCTACTCTATATAACTATTAGAATATTCCTATATTAGATCTTATATAGATTTAAGTTTTATTAGAATTAGGATTAGAAATATTCTATTAATTCTATTATTATAATAGATAAATTAAATTGTAAAAATACCTTAGCTCTAGTAATTTATATATATATAGTCTAGAAAACTATAAAAGTTAATATTAAAAAGGCTTAGAATTATATATAATCTATTATTAACTATTACTAGTAACTGATTAATTAGTAGATTAGTAATATAGTCTATTTAAATACTAAGAATCTTACAGTTTAAAGACTAAGCTAAAAGCTATCTAATTAATAGAAGGGTTCTTTTAAAATACTAGAGTAGGTTAGAAACTTATACTATTTATAACTACTTCTAGGATCGAGTATATATAATATCTTCGTATTAAACCTACTATATAAAAACCTCTAGGACCCTCTATTTAGATAAGAAGCTCTAAAACCACCTACTATTACTATTAATAGGGTAGAAGAGTAGGAGGTTAAAGAAATACTAGCTAGTAAGTTATATTATAAGACTCTTAAATACTATATAAAATAGGTAGAATATAATTCTAATCTAATCTAGTATAAAGTTTTAAACTTTATAAATTTATTTTATAAGTTAAAAGCTTTTTATAATAAGTATTTAAATTGTCTAGAACCCTTAAAAACTCTAACTAAATAGATTAAGGTATATAAAAATAGTATAGATAATATAGATTATCTAGTAGATAATAATATATAAGAGTTAAGTAGTATATTTAAAAATTAAAGTATAGGCTTAAAATTACTTCTCTATAATATTTAGAGGGTCTAATAGTAGGCTATTAAATATCTCCTCAATTCTCTTCTCTTCTACTCTTCTTTTTCTTTCTTTCTTTTAGACTTCTCCTAAACCTTTCCTACTTTATTTTTAACCGCCTAAGAGTACTATAATATTAGTTTAAAAGCTAGATATTAGAGCCTTTAAGGCTAAAACCTAATAGAGTAACTTAGTACTCTAGTAGAATAAAACTATCTAAATACTAGCCTTAAAAAGGCTAGTTTTCTAACTCTTTATAACTTAGACTATAAGTATTAAGCTATAAGTAAACTCTAAAATAATTTTAAAAACTATCTTTTTATCTTTTTTATCCCCTATATATTAAACTACTATCTATAGTTTAAGATAGCCCTAGAAGACTAGAAACTTCTTCTTATAGTAGAAGAGAATCTATAAATATATTAGTAGTAAATACTCTACTAGTATTAGATACGATTTATATAGAGTTATACTTTTTATTTTATAAGATATAATACTTATATTTTTTTAATTTTAGAGACTAAAAGGTAAATATTATATACCGTTTATAAGTAAGTATATATATAGCCTAAAAGTAGATAACCTAAAAGACTTTTAAAAAGGCTTTAGAAGGTAGGTAGAATAGTATATTAATTAATTTTTTTCTATAAGATATTAGTAATACTTTAATAATTAATAGTTTTAGAGACGTATAATAATATATATAGAGTAGAAGTTATTATTTAGTTAAGGAAGCTTAGTTAATAGTAATCTAGTAATATACTAAGACTAGTAAATACTTATTACTATATACAATAAAATTGCAATATTAATAAACTATTATAATAGTAGTTACTAGCTAATATATAGGTTAATTATACTTACTATAAAAATCTTACTTAATATTATATTAATATATAAATATATCTTTATAGGTAATTATATATATTAGCTTTTACTAATAAATACCTTCTTAAATAAATTTCTTTATACTAGAACCTATCTATAATAGCCTTAATTCCCTCCCGAACTAGCGTAGATAGAGACTATTAGCTTATAAGAAGAGGGGTAATATAATAATACAAAGAAATTATTCTATAAAAAGCTTTATATATAACCTTATTATAAAGCTTTTTACTTATCTTATTTTACCCCCAGCTCCACCTCTTTTCCTATCTATATATAGTTATATACTCTCTTATAAATAGCTTAGTAGTTCTTATATATTCTTTTATATAAGGCTTATAAGTATTAATAGAATTTCTAGGTTTCTAAACTCCTATATACTTGTAATAGGCTAGTATAATAGATTACAGCGTAGTAATAATAGATAGAGTAGTAGAGCTAAAATATTCGTATATTCAGTTCTCTTCGAAAAGAGATAGCTAATAAAAGAGAGATGAATTACTACTATCCCTATAGGGTGCGATTCGGCTATTTAAACCCTAGGTTAGGTAACTCTATATTATTAACCCGTAACTTAAAGCTATAAGATATTATATTATTTCTCTTCTTAGAAGGCTGTCGTCACGACAGCTTATAGAGGACAAATATCGCCAGAATAGACTAGCAGAGCTACCTTAAGATAGGTACTGTTATATAATCTCGAGTTTCTTCTAGATTAAGTAGTATATCGTTACTACTACTTTTACCTTTATCTAGTAACGTTAACCCTTAGAGAATCTTTATTACTTATTATCTAGAGTAGTATAAGTAAACGGTGCTAGTAGAGTAAACGCTGATTATAAAAAATACTACTCCCCCTACCTATTCTACTTCTTTAATCCTTATACTTCCTCAACCACCTTAGTAAGTATAATTCCCTTAGTCTTTAGCTGCGTATTTAGTATAGTTGTTATAGCTCTATATAGGATATAATAGAGTACTTTATAGCTAATAAGGGCTAGTAGATATATATACTCGCTACCCGCACCGCCCGCCGCCTATTTTTCTATTCTTGCCACGCTCCTCTATATATACCCCTCTTACGCCCTCCTCAGCGCCTTTCTAGTTTATAAACAGCTAATTTACGCCTAACAGGTCTATAGCGCGTAATATAGTACTTACTCTAGTCTAGAAGTATTATATTAAGGAGGCTAAGGGTAAAAAGCCCTATACTATCTACTATCTCTACTATTTAAAACGTCTAGCTTACAGTAAGCTATACGAAGTAGATAGTAACTGTAAATTTACTTCTTCAGACCTACTTATAGTAGAATATCTCTACAAAGATATTTAATATAATATCTATCTTTACTACCTTAAAAAGAATAATAAGAATTGTTTTAAAGTATATTTTAGGCTAATATAGCGTACTCTAACCTTCTTACAGCTAATATATCTATAGCCGGACCTATCTATACTAGAGTATATTATAAAGGTCGATTAAGCTATTAAAGCCCTTATTACCGCCTGCGTTAATAGTAATAAGACTTAACTAGCTTAAAGGGTCTAAAATACTACTTAAATAGTAGTTAAGTAGACTTAGATATATATTCTAGCCCTTTTTTACACATTCTAATACTAATAATAATATCTAGACTTAGTAAGAAAGATTCTAACTTCCTATTTACCTATAATAGTAAGGATAGGAAGACCTTATCTAGAATTAAACTTACTAGCTGGGATTATACTAAGATTAGTATAGCGCGTAAGCGTAAGGCTAAAGAGGATCTTTTTAATATAGATAATAATAAATATACCGAAGTAAAGAAAATAAAGCCCTTTATAAGTTAATCTAGACTATATTATACTATATTATTCTATACTAACGCTTTTAGCCTATTCGCCCTATTAAAAAGGCTTAACTAAGTTATAGTAGAGGAAAAGATTATAGTAAGGTATAAATATTAGTAGATAGTAGTTTTTTTAGATATTAACGGGTTCTCCGGCGTTTCTATAGATATAATACCCTAGTTAAGTATCTTATAGTCTAGATTAACGCTATATTTAGAATAATATAATATTTCTATCTCCTATATACTATTCTAGTCTATAACGTGCTATAATATAGTTCTTCTAGTATTAATAGTAGGAATTACCGCTTCTTATAATTACTAAAGAACCTATATTAATATATAAGGCTAACTTTATAGGTACTTATTCCTAAACCTTATTTATATAACTTTAGTCTAGTAATAGCGCTATTAAACACCTATAAAAAACCTTAATTTAAGGAAAACTAGGTGAAAGTAGCTATATTAACTAGAAAGTTTATATAAAGGTTATACTTTAGAATAATTTAGCTATCCTTCTTCTTTTTTAAAGGGTATCTATAGTCTTTAATAGGTTTACTTAATCTCTTTAGTTTAATACCCTTCTTTTTCTAGAATACTTGTAGAGTATTAGTACTAATATTTACTCCTAGCTCTCAACTATTCTTAGAGTCTAGGTAGTTCTTCTATTTAACTAAGTATTCTTATACTCTAATAGAGTTTTACTTTTATTTAATAATACGATTAATTTTATATATATTATTCTTAAATTAATATAAAGTATCTTATATTAGGCTATCTAGACTCTAAATAGGCTTTTTTAGGTTATATAACTCTAGTAAAGATATATAAAATACTAAATAGATACTACCTAACTCTAGAAAGTTAATCTAGTAGATTATAGGTGTTATAACTTTTATTACTATACTAGGTCTAAAATACTTCTAATCTAATTTCTTTTTAGGATAGGTTAACTTAATATATTAATTTAATACTAGTACCTTATCTTCTATTACTAGAGATAAGTATATTCTCTTCTTATCTATATATTTCTTTTAATAAGCTACTATAGTACTAATCTTCGCTTTATATTTACTTTATAATACTAGTACTTTAGCTGCTATACCTCTTACTAAAGGAGCTTCTTCCTCTCCTAAAAGCTCGCCTAGCTAATTAGGTTCTTAGGAATCTATACTATAGTAAGCGCGAAAAGGTAAGATAGTAGTAGTTATATAAGTATTATTATTATATATAAACTCTACTACAGATAGTTAAACTGCTTAATTATCTTACTCTAAATAGTAGAAATAATATAAATACTACTTAAGCGTCTAGTTTTATCTTTCTATTAGCTTATTAGTTTCTAGATAATAGGCTAAACTAAGATCTCGCTAAAACGCTAAATAATAGTAAAAGGTCTCTTAAGATTTTAACTTCGTTAGAATACTATAGTTAGATATTACTAACTCTAAAATACTATATAATTGGATAATATCGTATATCCAGACCTATATTAAGTCTTCTATAGTCTAGGTAGAGATAGTAGGAATATAATAGGCTATTTTAGTTAACCGGTTAATAACAACTATAATTAAGTTGTATACTTAACTAAGGAATAAACTTAAAGGGAGTTCTATAATAAAATTAAACGTAACTTACTTCTATAATCTACTTAGTATAGGTAATAGTTGTAATAGGTTATAAGACTTATGCCTAGGAGCTTTTACCCTTCTATACCTTAAACAATCCTGATAGTAGGCCTTAATATTATCCCTTATACCTTTCTATTAAAATTAACGCGATACTCTCTTATATATTTTTATCTATCCTCTATAACTTGCTATAGAGTAGTTATATATCTAGTTAAGGGTGTTTTACCTCTCTTAAAGCGTTGTCAGCTCTATCTTCCCTTTATTACCTTCTTTAACCCACTCCGGGCCGTTGTAGTATTCTTAGTCTAAGGAAGGGGTTTCTTCTACTTCCTAGATAGGAGAAAAATCTTTCTAAGTAGTTTATACGCGGGTTATTACTACTAAAACTCTAAGGATCTTAGTACTATTATTCTAGTCTAAATTAGTTCTTTCTACTCTTCTTAGGCTAATTTTAGCGCGTATAGGTTTAATATATCTTATATTAGACTTCTTTAAAGGTGCCTATACTTCCTTTATATAGTCTAGTTAATGTAATAGTCCGTCGGCTGGGTTAAGTTTACTAGATTAGTAGATAAGGTTATAATTATACTTAGTAAGCTTAAAATATAATCGTATATATTAATAGACTAAAGTCTTTATTTCTATAAATTAATAGAGGTTATTATAGTCTATATAAAGGTCGAACGTAACTTCTTATAGGTACTAACGCTAGTACTCTAAGCTTTCTACTATTGCGAGCAGTTTCTAGTTATATATATTATAGTTGTACTCTATTACGCTAAGCTTTCTTAAAAAGAAATCGATAGGTCGCTATATTATCTTACCTACTTACTCTTCTATAAGCTGGCTAAGAATTCCTAAAATAGCGCCCCTAGAAGTATTAATCTTAACCCTTATAGGCCGAGTTAGCTTATAATAAGCTAAGATAGGAACGTTTAAAAAAGCTTCCTTTAACTATTAGAAGGCCTCTAGTCCTTTCTAACTAATATCTAGTTCTTAACTTTCTTCTCTTCTCTAGGTATAGCCTCCTTTAGCGGCCTTTAGCCCCTTTTAGGTTAATCTTATTAAAGGTAAGACAATCCTTAAGAATCTTATAATAAACCTATAGTAGTAGTTTATAAATCTAATAAAGATTCTTATATCTTATATAGTCTACAGAACTAGCTAATCTTAGATAGTTTTCAACTAAGAGTAGTTAAATTTAATCCCCTTAGGGTAAATAATAAACCCTAGATAGTCTATTTCTCTAGTATAGAAGTTATACTTACTAAGTTTTATAAAGAGCTTAGCCTCGCGTAGTCTCTAAAGTACTTTCTTAATATACTTAATATATTTCTCTTCTATATTAGAGAAGATTAAGATATTATCTAAGTATATAATATATATTATATTAATAAGGCTAGTAAGCGTCTAGTTAATATACGCTTAAAATTAGGCTAGTACATTTATTAGACTAAATAGTATAATAGTATACTTAAAAGAACTGTATCTAGTATAAAACGTAGTCTTCTATTTATCTCCTTCCTTTATTCTAATTCTATAGTAAGCTTCTCTAATATTAAGCTTAGTATAGTACTTAGCTTGCGCTAGACGCTCTAGCGACTCTAAAATTAGGGGAAGAGGGTGCTAATTATATATAGTAATCTTATTTAAACCTCTATAATCTATATAAAGCCTTAAACTACTATTCTTCTTCTTTATAAAGAGGATTAGTACGCTAGTAGGTAATCGAGATCTCCTAATCCATCTATATTATAAGTACTTATCTAGATACTTTTAGAGATACTAAAGCTTAACTGAAGATAAATTATATAGTAGTTAATATAAAGGACTAGTCCCTTCTAGTAGGTTTATAGCTAAATCTTAAGGCTTATACTCTATAAGTACCGAGGATTACTTTTTATTAAATACATCCTTAAAATCGGTATACTCTAGCCGTAATTAGCCTGTTTTAGTGCTAATTTCATCTACTATAGCTACTAAATTAACTAGGTATATATAAACGTCTGCTTTACTACCTATAATAGTCTCTGCAAACTCTTCTATATCTTCTAGTACTACCTTATAGAACCAGGGCAAGCTTATAGCCTTTACCCCCTTAAAGAATATCCTTCTACTAAGAAAGTTTAATTTCGGATTATAATCCTATATCTAGGATATTCTAAAGTAAACCTTATACCCTTTAAGGTCTAATATTATAAATAGTACCTTATAGACTTAAACCTTACTATATAAGTCCTTAACGGCGACCTTTATAACAGTAGTCCTATATATTAGGATCTTAGAGCCGTTTACAGCTTCTACTATTAACTTTAGCAGTAGATTAATCTTTAAGCTATACTACTTTATAAGTATAGTATTAAGGAGATTTAATTACGCACCTGGGTCGATTAAATAATTATTCTTAGCTAAACCCTCTACTACTATCTTAACTATAAGTAACTTTATAGGAGTTTAAAAAAGCAATTTATATAATTTCTCTAGCTTCTTACTCTCTTTAGAAAGTTTAATATAGGCTAGAAGAGAGGAGTTTAGTTCTTCTAACCCTTACCTTTTCCTAACTTCTATTTAGAAGCTTCTTTAGACTTCTCTTTCTTTTAGGGATAGTTAGAAGACTTATAGCCCTCCTCTCTATATATCTAATATATAATAGGAGGCCGCTCTAAGTAGGTATTACCTTTTCTAGACCTCTTCGGGGGTTTCTAGCCCTTTCTAGCCTTCTTCGGAGTATTATTACTCTCCCCTAAAGTATTAGACCCTTACCTCTTATAATTGCCTATATTACGCCCTTCTTACCTCTTATAAAGCTTTTAGTAACACCTAAAGACTATATTTATATATTCTTCTACCTCTAGTAGCGTCTAAAGCTGTAGTCTTAGAAGAAGATCTAAATCTCTTCTTATTAGCTTAGATAAAGCCGAGATAAACTTATTTACTATATAGTCTTTATTTATCTCTCTAACTTCTTTCTATAGAGGTTTTATATAGTTTAATAAGTTAGTTAGAGACTGGTCTATCCTTTATCTACACCTTTTTAAGGTATTAAAAGCTTCTTACCTTCGTTCTAATAGAGTTCCTAACGTACTTAGTATCTTTACTTTTAGAATATCTTATATAAGGATCTAGTATATACTCTTTTAGTACTCTATAGTTTTATATATCTTCTATAAAGTCTTTAAAGACTCTAAGATATATTTAGAAGTAAAAGTAACTTTCTACCTTTCTATTTAAAAGTCTACCAGCGACTAGATAAAGTACTTTTTACAGTCTCGGACCTATTAGTTATAGTCTATACAATCCTTTTTCTTATAGATATAAGGAGGTTTAGGGTAAAGAAGGTTAGTTTAGGTAGAGGTAGTTCGCGGCAGCTGCATTCCCTCTAATATAATAATAGCTAAATTGATTATAGAGATATTACCTACTTTATATCGTTACTTTATCTCCCGTAGCTATTTAAGATTCTTCCAATTTTGTTCGCCTTATATCTATTATTATAGTCTTTCTAAGTCTTTAGTATCTGCATCTTACTCTATACTATTCTAGGCTAGAAAGTGCTAGATAGTACTACGACTCTACAATTCTTTAGATATTTAATAAATATTTACTCTAGTCTACTCTTCTAGCTAAATAAGTCTCTTACTAGCTCTAAGGTTAGTATCTCACCTGTTACTAGACGTTAGGGTCCTTATATACCCGGCTAAGCCGGCCGTTAGGTTGAGAGGGGTAGGAGACGTATTTATAGTATCGGAAATTGCTGCTAGACTGTTCTAAAGAGTCTTAGAGCGATTCGAATGTAATAAGCTAGTATAATAGATTATAGCATAGTAATAATAGATAGAGTAGCAGGGCTAAAATGTTCGTATATTCAGTTCTCTTCGAAAAGAGATAGCTAATAAAAGAGAGATAAATTACTACTATCCCTGCAGGGTGTAATTCGGCTATTTAAACCCTAGGTTAGGTAACTCTATATTATTAACCCGTAACTTAAAGCTATAAGATATTATAATACTCTTATATATTTTTAAGTAGATTTATACCGTATTTAAACCTATTATTTTATCTATACTATTATACTTATAAAGAAGAGTCTATCTATTATAGGGCCCCCTATAAAAGATAATAGTTATTCTATATATATAAATAGAAATTTACTCTTACTATAATTTATATATATATTAATTCTAGTATAGAAATTAGAAGGTAAATTATAGTTAGATATTAGTAGTTACTTCTAATTCTAATAGGTTATTAGTAGTTTTTAAGTTTCTACCTAAATATACTCTATATAGCTTTTCTAAAAACAATTTTAATTATAGAGAATAGAAAGTTCTAAACTTAAAAACTTTAATTAATAAAAAGTTTCTAAAATTCTATTTAAATAACTAAATAATTTAATATAATAGTATATAAATATTATAATTTAAATTAAATTAGGTATATTTTAGACTTAGATATAGCTAAATAAATAATTAATATAATATTATTAAAGAGACTATTACTAGTAATATTAAGTTTTTCTATATAATATAATAGTATAGATAAGATAATAAGTCCGAATATAGTATAAATCTACTTAGAAGTATATAAGAGTATATAAAAGTTTAGAGACCTAGAAATTCTATTAATACTTATAGACCTTATATAAAAGGATATAGAAAAACTACTAAACTACTTATAAGAGAGTATATAACTATATATAGATAGGAAAAGGGGTAGAACTAAGAGTAGAATAAGATAAGTAAAAAGCTTTAAGATAAGATTATATATAAAGCTTTTTATAGAACAATTTCTTTATATTATTATATATAGAATCTTTTATTAGTATTAAGTAAATTAACTTTTCGTATATAGTATTTATTATACTAAGAAAAAGTAGCTGCTTTAATAGTTTAACTATTTTAATAGTAGAATATATTAATTAAATTATTTATATCTAATTTTATAGATAAACTACTTTTTAGATATTAATTAAATTATATAATAGTATAGTTTTATTATAATACTAGAAATACTATATTTAAAAAGTAGTATATTTTAATTATCTAAAAGAGTTATATACTTTTTATACTCGCTATCTAGTTTATAATAAAAATTAAATAGATTTATAGAAAAAGAGTATAAAAAGCTCTTAATTTAAAAAGGTAAGCTAGTATCTAATAAAGATACTCTAAAAATATTTAATATAGGCTGATTTTAACTTAATAATAGTATAATACATACTTTAATATAGTAATCGTAGGGTGTTAATTAATACGAGTAAATAAATACTCTATAAATTCACCCATATAAGTTATTAATCTCGTCTAGTTAAGGCGTAGTATAAGTCATTAATAGAGAGTAGTATACCAATCGGTCTTAGATACTATTATAAGACTCTACCGTCTATACTACGCCACATATTAAAAGAAGCCTTCCTTATTCTTAGAATAGACACGTGCGATACAATATATTTCTACAACCCAATCTTCGGAGAATTCAAAACTCTTTAAAGTAGTTCTCAGATTATTATGTTCGGCTGACGTTCAAATCTACCTTGCACTTTAAGTTCTGCAAAATTGTCCGCTATACTTTATTACTTTTTACTATTTATTTATCTATATTATACCACATTATTTTCTCGTATTGTTTTATCTTCTAGAAAAATTTGTCTCGAAAGATCTACTTAATTACCTTCTCGAATAGCCTAGAACCAGCTTATTAGGTTACCTAGATTCCCACCACCGGGGAGCAGACTAAAGGAAAACTAGTTCACGTCACTAAGAACCCGTATACCGGCTGTACGTTCAATTTAAGCGCAATTACTTCCTATTAATAAAGCGTATTTATTAGATTCCCACTTAAACCAAGTGCACGCCTTTTACATCATCCACGTGTCAGGGATAATAACCTCAGATACAACAGCTCGCGATTGTTGTGTCGTTACAACTCCACCCTATAACTCAAGGCCGTTTAATCTAGCAGTAAGAATAGTTCTAGCAATATAAATTGGCCACCGCTGACACATTCTATAGACCCTTATTTGCCAGAACTGAATAGTCAATTATGTTGATAGACTTATTGCTAAAGGATATATTACTGCTGATTCGCGTACAATCGTACAAAATGCGCCTAAGTTTTCGTAGGGGTTAGAATTGCTAGTTCCGTTTACGTATCGCCGAGCTATAGTAATCGAATTAGCGATGGTCATACAACCCCCGCAGTTGTGTGGTTTCTTTTTTATACCCATAGGAGGCTTAAGTCTACGCGGTAGTTCGTTTAGAATATGGCTCTCGAGGCTTAAATATTGTGAGACCAATCATTTTAATGTATAATGCTCGCTAGGTAGGAATTTTATTATTCCGTTACTGTTATATGCATGAAATACGCTCGTTGAGAATTTACGAAACATTCTTTTGCTACTACGCTGCCAACCTAGCAATTGGAGACGATGAGAAAGAATTAGCGCCCAGTAATTCCAAATTCAAACATCGGCATCCATCCCTAGGTAATTATAGAAAGTGTATTCTTTCTGTTATTCATCCTATTTTCTATTTGCGTTTGAAGAATATCGCCTATAACTCTCATTAACGTCGGTGGTATGGAGGTACTTAGTACTCCTATGCATCCTGTCATTTACAACACTTCTCCCCTTTCGCATATATTAATAGGCGCCTCACGGCGCGAGATTAAGGGACTTGTCTGCTTGGGGAATGGATTCACCTCAAAATTAAGTCACAAGTCCTCATTCTAATTAGAATACTTAGGTAAGTAAGTTCACAGTCAATTCAACGTCCAGGCCAAGCTTTTCCATACGATTTGATCGACAAGAGTCCGACGTACCGTCAGCCAAGCGCATACTGCTTACAGTAGATTCGTACTCTTGTGCCACGGATACGTATGAATGTTCTACATAGTCCGTTCGATTCTTCTATCTCAGCCTCTGCCGATTAATGTCAAAAGACTTCCCCAAACGGCACTGCCAATACTGGCAAAATTGGCCATCTTTTAACCCTTTAAGAAGAAATGCTCTCCCCTTTCTAGGACCTGGACTTCATCTCCGACTCTGACTTCGCCCTCTACTAGTGGTATGATCTGCATTCCGAGGCATGGACTTGAGCTTCCTTGATCTATCACTCTATATCCCCTCATTGTTGTTTCTGGTTCGTTGCGATCCGCAATACCTGTCTCGGGATTTACATTAGGCAGTTTGCACCTCGTCGTGTGACAACTGATATGATACTCCCCATCTCTAGTCTTCGCCCTCTTCCATGAATCTTCATCGAAGGCCGGCGGACCGGTGATGATAAGATTTGGCCTGTATCGCAACACATTCAAAGACTTCTTGTACCCTTTTGGGAGAGAAGAGGCGACATGATGGACGGAGGCCAAGTTCACGATGTGCATGGGGTAGGAGTCCTGCATGCCGACTATCGTTTGGAAGCCTACATCTTTCTTTTTCGGTGCGTTTTTGAAGACTTCGCGGTATTTCTTAGTATCGATCCGGAAGAGTGTGAGCGGATTTGTTACGCCGAGGGTGTAGCGCAGCTTCTCGAGGACCTCGGACGGGATCTCAGAAGCCATGTTCAAGGCTACCGGCGTGTCTTTCCAGATTGACAATTTCTCGGATCCGTATTTCATTTTCTTGATTCGGTCTTTGGGTGGGTTGAAGGGGATTTTAAATTCAACCATGGGCTCTGGTCTACCTTGGAGTTTAGCGGCGAGGATCTTCCCGTAGGCTTTCAATCCTTCGAGGCTGAATTCTGCGTCTGGGGAGAAGGGGAAGCGGACTACGAGACAGCCTTCACTTTGGACATACTCGGCAACTGGAGAGTAGCCGGGAGCGTCAGGATCAGGGACCCAAATTTCGGTTTCAACTTTTGCAAGCCGTGGGAATGTTCGCTGGGTCACAAATTTCCACTCACTCTCTACCTTGCCCTGGAGGGTTGGGAGTCCAGTGACACATTGACCGAAAGTAAATTGTCGGTCATATTTCAAGCCTGTACGAATGACGTCGCTATTTGCAAGCTCGACGCCGGTGCAACTCTTTACAGGGTAGATAAAGATGGCTTTGACTTTCCAGGGGTTTGATGCTGATGGGTCGGATCCTTGACTATATTTTTTGGAATACTGATCCGCGAGATTGCTTTGCCCTTGGAGTCCGAGTTTTTGACAGCCCGGAGGGGGCGTCGGTGGCTTTCCTCGCCGAGTAAGGGCAAAGATGAGGATGAGTATGAAAGAGAGGAGAAGAGCTAGGATAGTAACGGCGATGGTCAGAGGGGGGAGTTTGAAGCTGAAATCGTTCAACATTTTCTGGATAGCGTCAACAAGTGTGTCAAGAGCATTCGAAGGCATTATGGATTGAATTCAAAATGGAGCTGTCAAACAAAAAGAGTGTTGTGGTAGGCGAACTTACGTGCCTCGGCGAAAATCTAGAGATGCCCTTTTGTCCTACAATGCATTGACGGAAGTCATAGCCATAGGAACCATGGAGATTCGAAAGATGCGAAGAAATGCACGGATGCTAAATTTCTGTATCGACTAAGAGAAGAGTAGTCGGATGCGCGTCCAAATTTGTCGGCGTGTCCTAGAAGGAATCGAGAGTCACGATGCCGCGAGTCATGAGTCATGAGTCACGCTCGCTTCCTGAGGGGCTGTCGTGCTTATCTACTTTGTGCATCAACACCACGCACTTTTGGCCGTGTTTCCTACATTCACCACTATGAGACTATCATGAACGAAGACATTGCGTCGTGCCGTGCATCGCACCCGCGCAACTCACGCCAGATCACGGGACACGATTGAGCGCCCGAATTCACCCGTACAACTCGATTGGACCCGCAATGGCTTCGCAAGACACGCCGATGCTCTCCTCCTCGGCCTCATCTCGTACGTAATCCAATGCTCACACAGGCCCCTTCTGCGTAGCTGATCGCCATTATAGATAGACTGCCCACCGTCTCGGCTTCGCAGGCGCTCCAGAACATCCAGCAGCGGGGTGCTCGTGCGATTTCCACAGGCCTCGCGCAGCTCAACAGAATCCTCGGCCCCCGCGGGCCCCCAGGACGCAGTACTGAGGGCGGGCTGGTGCGTGGGAAGGTAACGGAAGTCTATGGGCCCTCTGGTGTAGGCAAGACTGCGTTTGGGTAAATCCACCTTGCCCCGCTGTATTTTCTTGGATCCAGATGCTGAATTGGTGCAAGCATACAGGCCACCGTCAATGTGCTATGCGATGGGCTTCACGTTGTTTGGGTTGGTTAGTACACTGAACATCGGGCATGGGATCTTCGGAGCTCCGCGCTCAACTGTGTTGCGCTGTGTGATGAGGGCTAATTGCGTGCAGACGCAGCGGCCCCTTTGGTCCCTGAACGCTTCCACAACGTGCTATCCGTATGTGCTAGGGTCAAGGTACAAGATTCCGGGGCGAAAGCGTCGTCACTGCCAAAGCTCTCTTCAGATGAATTGCAGAGTCGGTTTCATCACTATGCCTCTCCAACGCTGGCGCATCTGTTGGCTTTATTTGTGCGCCCGCCCTCTTCATTTCCGCCGCCAAACACGGGGCTCATAGTTATCGATTCATTGACAACCCTGTTCGATAACGCGTACCCTCGTCAGGCCGACGATCGGAATTTGAGGAACAAGAGTGACCAGGCTCGATGGGTGGCGGGACGCAAATTTGCAGTGATGAACGAACTGATCTCGGCTTTAGCAAGGGTCGCTGCTATGCACGACATTGCTCTCCTTCTCACATGCCAGCCAATTACTCGATTTCGGGCAGCTTCAACGGCGTTCTTGGTACCGGCAATATCAAGTGCAGAATGGGAGAGTGGAGTATCCACCCGTCTGGTTTTGTTTAGAGACTGGGTTCCGGGGCAAGGGAAGTGGAATGACGCCGACACTGATAGATTGCGAAATGCCCGGTTCGTCGGTGTCATAAAGGCGAATGGTGTGACTTTGGTAGAAGAAGGTGCTGTCGGAAACGTGGTTCCATTTGTTATCGAGACCGTAAGTTAATATAATACCCGCAGAGCCTACAATTTCGCAGCTGCATAACCACGTCGTTGCGGCGGTCATCTGTTGACAAACTACAGTCGGGCCTTTGCGATATCAACATCGCTGCAGTCAATATTGCACCACCTATTGTCTCCCCTGCGCAAGAACGACCGCCTAAACGACGTTTCACGGAAATTGAAGATTCGGAGAATGAAGACCCCGGTTCTGACGAGCTTTACGGTTGGGTTGAAGACGACGAGGTGGCCGCGGAAGGACTTCTAATTGATGAGGAGGCGCTTGCAGAACATAGGAACACTGCAGAAGCTCGAACAAACGTTTAGTTGAATACAGACCTCGTTCTAGGGAAGCATAGTAGGGAGGGTCATAGAATAGAAATATCGAGATCTTACAAGGCAACCCGTCCTGGATCACGTGCCTAGAAATTTCAAAATAGTCTTGCTACATATTTCTTTGTGCTAGCAGCACCTCTGCCTTTCTCAAAGGGTGTCGCTAAGTCGTCGTTGGTGACTCTTAGAGCTCACTGCCCAAACCTGAGGCACACTTTCGAATCTTCTCGGCTGATGAAAGATTCCGTCAGCGCCAATCAAACAAACACTCGATCCTTGATCTCGCATCTATCCGGACCATCCATAGGCCCGCCTGCCAGGTTCGAGTTTATTTTGCCGTGTGGGGTCAAACCAACCATGAAGGGAGGACACACCACAACCTCAACACCATCTACAAACTGGTCCGCACGAAAGTCCGCGGGCAAGACAAAACACACGCTCACCTCAGCACAGGAGTTCGCAATCTAAGTTATTCGTGCCAACATCTCGTCCAACAATTCCGATCCTCCCAACCTCAACTTAGCCCCCCTTCAAGCAAGCCCACCCCATTCTTCCGGTGGCAAATACGAGCTCCATAGCCAACATGGAGAACGCCTCGCATTCTAGAAAAACCCGTGATCCTTCGACCCATCCAAAACGGCCAAGGAAATCCGGGGTCTATGTTGCAGGCGCAAAAGATAAAAAGGGCAAGTCAACGAACCCCTTCAATCTCGGCCCGGTCGAAACCCCAACACCACACGTGCGTCCCGGCGCACAGGCCGCGATTTAGACCGTGTCGTGTCCAACATTTTTGTCGGAGAACAAACACCGGGATCCAAGCTGCCGGGACCGCTGACCGGCAAAATGGGCATCCTTTTTTGGCAACGCGCGTTGTTTCTCTTGCACTGAGGCGGTTGAAGCGGGAGAGCTGGTCTGGGGTTGAAGGGGGAGGCCTGGACTCCATATCCTTGTCAAGACGTGGGGGCGCGCAGTAGAAAGCGAGGTCACGGGGCCTTCTTCCTTGAGGATAGGCGGAATCCTTGGTCTTTGTGAGCATGTTAAGGGGAGGGGGGAAGGAGGGAATGAAATCTGTTGCTAAAGCTGGAACACGTCGTTCTTGAGAGATTTCTGGGGCCAGTGGATAGGGCGGCAGCGTGCGTGTCTGGAGCGGTGCACGCAGCATGTCACTGACATATTTCATTCTTATTTGGGTACATACCTTCACTTCCGCGTTCGCACGGCCCCTTCTCAAGCCCACCGTGTGCATGACCAGATTCGCGAAATTGGGGGATGTGACTGGTGGAATCTTTTGCTCTGTAGTTACATCATACTTAGTTAGGAGAGCGGGGGATCACATCGGCTAGAGGTCAAGTAGTGACAGTTCCATGACTGTTTACTCGCTCCATGGGACGTACGTATTCAACGACCTCTATGCGCTGATGTAGGCTAGCGGCGTGAGTAATGGAGGGCACTTCCGGCATCTACGCGCCGCGTACCGGGCCTCCATCCATCCACTCACAGTACACATACAAACGTATGTAGACATGCGTACATGGTGGATTTGACATCGGCGCCCTCCTATCGCGGGGGACCCCCAAACCTGTCAAGAACAAGTAGTAGTCTCGATGATAATGACACCCCACTCCGCCATGTGCTGCCGCCTATCATCGCGCGGCGGGTAGATGGCGGGCAGGCGGTCTGTCTGTCATGCTTGCCTACGGCATGCGATAGGAGGCAAGATTCAAAGCTTGTTCAAAAGGTTTCCTGTTCACGACACCTCTAGCAATGCAAGGAGGCCATATATACAATACAAGCGATCCGCTCGCCTGCTTGCCGCTCGACTACGAATAAGACTGCTGTTTCCTAGTCATCCGCCGCCTACCCTCGACGCGTGCGTATGTCTCCAGGCTTTCAGCACGGTGTGCGGGATAGAAGACTAGCATAGAGGGGCGGCTGATCCGCGGGCCGGTAGATGCATAGAGCGGGTTTTTGTGGCGGCGCCGGCAAGTGGAGTAATTAGCAGCGAGCTACGTATCTGCACGCATGCACATGTGTGGGCTAGGCGGTTGCCGTGCTGTCTCTCTGCTCGCTAAGCCGGGAGGAGTGGGGAGCGCACATAGATTTGGGGTTGGCGCGTCTCTCTGTGTGAGTGTGAGGGAGAGAGAGGGGTTTTTTTTTTTTTTTTTTTGGGGGGTTGCCTGCCCCTACCTCAATATTGAAAAAAAAAAGAAAAAAAAAAGAATGTTAGCGATGTGAATGGGGTGGGAGTGAAACTAGGGATGGGCATGGCAGTAAAAGGATGAGTCCATGAGCTTGGTAGCGAGAGTGGGTAGTGAGGACGGGAGAGCGCGTTGCCCTGTAGAGATTGGTGATAATTCTTTTCTTCTTCTTCCTTCATGCTTTTGCCGCTCTGTTGCAATGCAAAGCAGCCCTTGGCAGGGCCGGATAAGCTGGAATGACGGCTCGCAGATTTGTCTCGCCGGTGAGGCGTGAAAGGTAGAATAAAAAGGACAGACTGTGAGACTTGTGTGACGTCGGTTGTGGCTTTGCTTGGATGTAACAGTGATAGCTCCAGGGTTGCCTACGCCCGGGTTCCAGCATGTGGCGGTTTCTGTGGGGTGCGACGGCGGGGAATGTTCCTACCTGTTTCGGCTGTCCTGGTCATGCGGCCTGGGGTCTCGTGTTTGATGTGTCTGAATCGAGGAGCTATAAGGCTGATAATATCAAAGGAATGAGCCTGATAATAAGAACACCAATTAAGACCCGTGATGGTAAACCCTGTCAAGAATTATACTTCCGTGACTTGAGAGGATGCGGGAATGTGATGCAGCAACGCCTCGACTGTCATACCTGAGAGGAGAAAATTTGTAAAGTGCAAAAGCATAGTGTGAAACCGGGGCGGAGGGCGCTGAAGTGGAGGGTTTCTGACAAAAAGAAGATGGGTCGTGGTATGAAAGCAAGCGGCGCGGGGCTTAGTGTTGATACCGCCCAGCCTTGTGAGCATCTTGGACGTCTTGGATGGTTGATACTGAGCAAATTCTGGCCTGACTCGCTAGAGTAATTCCCATAGGCTGATTCTTAGGCAGAAGTGAAGACGGCCAGAGCTCGATGAGAATTGCTGAGACGGACAAGACAAGTTCTTGTGCTACACCTCGCGCGTCACTGAGATAACTTTGCGGTTACTCATTCCGAGGTATCGATTCTCCTCCAATCATGCCGTTGTGGGCTGTTCGTCGTCGCTGTTCGGTATAGATGGCGCCATCGCAATTTGATCTGGAAGAATTGTTGAGCGCTTTTCTCGCCAATGTTACTCAAGAAGTCGTATAGAATACCCAGAAGTGCTCATACGAGGCGGACTTGGGCGCATCTTCATCGACTATCGCATCATCACTTTCGCCTCGACAAATATCCATCCTCAAGGTTGGTGACACGAGATTTTTGTCCTGCTGCAGTATCTAGTACGATACCATCACGCCTGCACCGACGGGAGGAGGGAACCTGGTTTCCCCATATTGCTTCAGCGCACTGTGATGCGCCGAGCGTGTACTATTCCCTGCATTATATGAATTCCGATATTAGGGCTGGTAGTACAAAAACTCTCATCGATGAAGTAGGTGCACAGCATAAGGTACCCGGCGGGGATGTATTTTGCCGTGCAAAGCGAAAGGGGAGGTACTTAACCCGAGGTATCGCGCCTGGAACACAGGTTTTAGGATGTGCGACGTCAATCGACACATTGGTTCTCGGTCCGCGTACCCGCTCGTGCATAAAACCCAAGAACGACTTCCTATAGTCGGAAGTCGTAGCATTTTGACACATGTCAGAAAAGGATATCTCATCATAGCAAATCTCACATGATGGGGCAAAGGAAAGCATATGATGCTACAACCATACGTGCCCCCGACTCCCAACAGAAAATAGCTCCTGCATACCCTTCCCCGACATGGGGACTAAAATTAAGCATCTTCCAGTTCATAGTCTGGTCCTGTTCGATGCAATGCTGGTCTTTACGCGTGTCGCCAGGTCTTTAGCCGTTAATAACGTGCATCGTGCGGCCACGTTGGATATATGGGAATGTAGTCTAGCGAGCGCATCTTGGGTATGCGCTATCGTGGAATCCGCATCTGTGTACCGTGTCGTGCGTCCGAAAGATAAGGAAAATTGAAAATCTTACACCTCTGCGTTTGATTGATCTACTCTGCAGACGTAGATTAACGTGCATATCTGTGCATGCGACGATGCGAGGATGCACGACTGAGGTGTGGATGCGCACGTTGGAAGCAAACTTGGCTTTGATCGTTTTGCTATTGGCCTCCGATTTGAAGATTCTGAAATCGACCGATTGGATCCTGTAAGCCTACCTAGTAAGACTTACCAAGCGGAAAAACTACGCGATGTCTAGCCCACATAGACGGATGGATACGGATCACATCGTATTCGAGACAACGAGAGCCAGGACTCTGAGACACGCATATAGGAGCGAAGTACTCTCACGAATAAGTAATCTCACTATCGCTGTCCTAGACTAGGATGATGTACTTCTAAATGAGCGATTATTGTTGATCTGCAGATATTGATTAATGATACCGCCAAGCGAAAACCGAAAACCTGGTAGAGGCCTGGAAAGGTCGAAGAAGCGGAGTTTCGATTCTGCACTCGAAGATCTCTCATATATGTTGTGAAATCATAATTTCACTTCGAAAGTTTGGTTGAATTGTCGATGATGAGATATTTAGGAGTTGGACGACCGGTAAAGGAAAGCCATCTAGTCTAAAGTCCCTGTGAAGACGATAATGACATTCACACTCCAAGGATGTTCCTTTATGTGCAATAATTGCTTGATCCGACCGTACAGGAACTGTACAGGACAATATACTAATACGGATCACTGGTGAGGGGTCCCGCCGAAATAGTCAAACTCTATAGTTCTAATAATCACGGGAAGTCATTGAATGCTACAAGACATTTTTAGTCCTAGTACGTCGGAGAAGCGGCCCTCAAGACCTATTCGTGTTTCCCCGATGCTGTTCTTACATTCTTCATCGGATATGAGCGCGCGAATGCAGTACGGAAGCAAAACATGTGATGTGATACAAGGCTTGATGGAACTGGCCCTTTATCTAGATCAGGCATTTCCTTTGCGAGCTGCGGCTTCAACAGGTAGGGCTAGTCGAACACCATTGCAATCTAAACATCAATGGCCTGGCATAGTGCAAGAGCGAACGGGAACTTTCGGAGTAATTTTCTCTCTAATGACGAGACGTAGTAGATGAGATGCGGCCTGGGTTTTTGGGACGATTTGCGGAGACCCCACAATAGCATAGCGAGCTAACCTCCAGGTTTGAATGTGAGTCAGGCCCTCGAGAATCGGGTCCGCAAAATTCTGGAATCGGTACCGCAGAAGTAGCCTTTAGACTCATGTGATTCACTAGTGGGAGATAATGCCAATCAGAATTACTCATTAGATATGTCCACGACAACAATCTGCGGTTTGGTGAAGCCCTCACCTTATCTCTGCTGGCCATGGCGATGTCTTCTAAGCCGGTCGAGATTTCTAAGTGGAGGTCGCTATCGCTGCAGAATGACATGCGATAAGCAGAGCAGGCTTTGTCGCGACGCCAGTGGTCATGATAGTCGCATATGGTATGTATGAGCAAGAATTAAAGGGTCTTACTCTCTCCTTGGCTGTCTGATAGGACAAGTTACACACTCGTTTCGACTAGATTCGGCTGAATCTTGTACAGCTCACACTGCGGGCGCGGGATCTTGCACGTAACTGGTGCAGATAATAATAGCATCTGCAGTCGATACAGCTAAAGGAAAGGAGAAAACTGGAGAAATGCCCCCCGATCGATATCTTGGTCCGGATTCTCGCGATAGATGATGCTCGGAAATAGAGTCTCTTGAGGCCACATAGCGTCCTCTGGCGTCCTCTGGCGTCTCTATCGGCCCGTCTCCTTCAATAATGGACGCTGGCATCGCCGCTGGGCCGGTCGGAAGTCCGGTAGAACTGTCTCGACGCTACCCCAAATCTCAGGAGGAGGCTCTGTCTGGATTCGGGGCGTGCGTGCAGCAGATCATGACTGCGCATGATGCGGGGGTCTGGGGTGCGTTGACGGCGTATGAACCAACGTACATGTAACTGTTGGTCCAGTAGTCATCGGGCTGAGCATCAAGGGCGGGCTCATTAAGCACTGCCCAGGCGCTCAAATCCCGATGGATGCCGACGATAAGAGTGGAAAAGGCAGTCCAAAATGTGCAAATGGCAGGGATGGCGCTGTCGCAGGCAATGCCGAAATCGGAAGCTCAAACGCCTAGTCGAGGGCTTATTGATGTTTCCGCGATGGCCGCCCGAAATCTTACCGTGATGCCACCTGTACCTGGCGGACTTGAGCGATTGCGGAGAGCAAGAATTGTGGAGGCTGCGTTGGCGCGGGTGGGCTTATCGTCGCCTGACGAAACCCGCGAAGGCGTACTTGAGGACTGCAGCAAGTGCGGTTGCGCAAAGGGCTGGAATGTGGCATTGTGTACCCAGCAGTATGGTCCCCTTCACCGCATCTTTTCGGGCCCTTGGTGACCTCGGGATGAGACAACCCGCGGGGAATCAAGTGTGCGGAGATTTAGCGGGCTGGGTTGCTCTCACGTACGATGCTCTCATGATGTCTGCCGTGCCCCGCTGGGGTAGAATGCTACCAGTCGCAGCAAGTGGAGAGACGCCCTGTGGCATCCTTCCGGGCTGTGCCATCGGGGCGGAATCCCTCTCGTGTAACACCGACAGCAGTCCCTGTTGCCTCACTTGGCATCAAAATCACGTCACGCTTTTCCATTTCGTAATAGCTACTCACGTAGTAAAGTTACAGTTCGAATGTTTCTGATTAAGCGTTTGAGTCGAGCAATTGTGTCTACTAGAGCTGCCGTAACCAGCCATCCTACCCGCTTGCCAGGTAATCCCTCGCTCCGGTTAAGCAAAATCAAGTTTATGGAAAAGCAAAAGTAGAGTGATATGATAATACAGCGTCTGCGGATCGCACTGGATCACGGGGTATGTTTGAATCAACAAAGGAAAACCAAAAATCTATGCGTGATAGAAACCGGAAAAGAATATGCTATGAGACTCGTGACTTGAGCTCTGACATTAGAGTTCCAGCTGTGACCTGTCTATAATCCAAACCGATTCAACGCTTGCTCGCTCATGGTGACGCCCGAAAAATGCTGCCGAAACTCCCAGAATTGCTTTGAAAATGTATCAAAAACGATCCATGAGGTCGTTTCCGGCTAAGGAGCCAGTGGTAGACGAGTTTCCAGAGGAGAAACCGCTACTTGTATTGAGCAGATCCTGGACGGCAACCTTGGGTACCTGTGGAACCGGCAATTTTCGCTGGGCACCCTCGGGTTTCGAGATAATGTCACCTATCCTTAGTCCAGTAGGTTGGCTTGGAATATACGGCTGCTCTGTATTTGTGGACGGCTCCATTGGGGCGAGAGCAGGAACGTGGTGCAACGATAGCTGCCGAAGATGCGGGAGTTGTACGTCGCTAAAGCCATGCGGACGCAGTCGTGGCGAATGCGCAGGCGTGGCAAGCGGGGTGTGGTCGGGGGTGGGAGAGCACGAGTCATGGGAAAATGTTGGAGAGGGTGGCGCCGTGGACAATGGAGAGCCGGGCCTTGATTTCTTTGTCATCCGGTGCGCGTACGGATCGTCGTCTTCATGTGAATGCGATCGGGACATTGGCTGCGAGGACAAAGAATACTGAGAAAGACCAGGGAGTCGACCGCTACTGCTATGGTATGGGTGATAACCATGACTGGTAGGGTGTCGGTTCGCATGTGAGGATGACTGGAGTCCCGGATGTCGCTGCTCCAACCTCGAGGCAGCATCTGCAAGGAGGTCGATGTTGCGCGCTAGGCCGTTTGGACTATGACTGTTGGTTCCTCCGCTGCGGTACGAGGACAGATCAGAAGACATGTTGGGAGAGTAGCTGGAGAAAGAGTGAGGAGGTGAGACATTCGGAGATCCAATGTTCGAGCTAGGTGCAGAGCGGGAAATTGGCTTCGAGGGCGGAGGCATCATATGTGCCAACCCAGGGCTTGGTTCGATGATTCCGGCAGCGGCAGCGGCAGCAGCAGCGGCAGCATGTTGCTTGTTGCCCCGCCTCGAGTTAGGGTTGTTATGTATCCTCGAGTGCCGGGTGAGCTCATCCGATCGGCTGAAGCGCTTTGAGCAGCCAGGAAATGTGCATGCGTGGGGCTTTTCTCCGGTATGGGTTCTGATGTGCCGTGTCTGATGCTCGAGACGGTGGAAGGCCTTCTCGCAGAGCGGGCACTTGTAAGGTCTAGGGAGGTCCTGTCGCTGGTCGTCCTGAGTCGACTGTGCATTCTGCAGGAGGGGAGCCATGAGGCTCACTGCGGCCGTCGCCATGGGAGCCTGGAGTTGAGCAGCGGTGGTGGTGGTGGTAGAAACAGTGGGGTGAGGGTGTTGGTGGTGGTTGTCCTTGGACTGGTCTGGGTTCAGTAGATTGCCAAAACCTACTGACGAGGTTGAGGGTTGCATGTGATCAGCACCTCCGGCTGCAAGGGCGGAAGGCTTGATGTGGAGGACCTAGTGGTCGAGCAAGAGGGTTAAAAGATGGGGGGATTGGGGGGGTCGGCAAAATATATCGTTTCTAGGGCGAGTCCCGAGCCACCGAGCCACCGAGCCCCGGCTGACGCAGAGGAAGTGTAAGGTCAACCTTCCAATTTTTGGAAGGCTCGTCAACGTGGGGAACTACGAGGATCAGCCGGAAGCGGCCAAGCCAAATCAGGGGGCGTGGGCGTGGAGCGTCGGCGGGCGCCCGGGCAGGGAACCGGGCGATGTGGGCGGAGGGTACCTTGACGACTCAGGTGGGTGGTATGAGCCTAGGCCGCGGTCGCACAACGATGACTGCTGCGGATGCTATCGCTCGGACGTGTAATAAATTGGGGCCGTCTGCAGCGCGCGCACACAAATAATGCGCCTCCCAGCGTGAGCTCCGCGAGGCGCAGTAGCAGCAGCAGCAGCAGCAGCAGTAATAGTAGTAGTAGTGGTAGTGGCAGTGGATGGTACAAGAGGTCGTAGTTTGGAGCAGCTTGGACGGTGGGGATGATTGAGCGCTCTGACGTGACGGTGAAGAGAATCCACCTGAACAACAACCGGCCGTCTCCACAAAAAGGGCGACAGACTTTTTTTGGGGTCCTTTCTTCTTCTGCCAGCTCGAGCTCAGGCTACCTCACCTCGCAATACTCGGTGAAACTGGGGAGGGCGCCGAAGCAGCCTCACGCACCAGCAGGCGACAGTGAGTAGACGGGAAGGTGGGTGGCAGTGAGCACGAGCAAATTGAAAGAGGTCAGCCTCACCGTGGGGCGCGCTGACGGGAGCGCGCACGGAGAGCGGTGTGCTGTGTTGGGGGAGTCGAGAGAGTGCTGGTCAGCGCGAGTTGCCTTTGCTGAGGTGTGCAACACCGGCCGCACCGAGCCCTGGAGATATAGCGCGTGTCCTGGACGGCGGCTGTTAGGGCTGCCGCTCCCGGTGGTGGTGGTGACGGAGCACACGGCACTTTCCTTGTGCCGGCAGTAGATGGCAAGTAGAGTAGCAGTTGTGAAGGCGAGCCGTGAAGGGAATTGGAAATGGGATGGTGTTGTGACGTGGGTAGAGCGGAGATTGGGATGCGAGAAACAAGCAGGGCAGGGCAACGAATTGCGGGCAGAAATGTCCGTCTCGACGGGAGCGAGTTTGGGGGATGCTTGATGGGGCCGCTGTGGGCGGATGGGCTTATCTGCTGTGTGCAGGCGCGGCCATGCGGCGTCGTCAGTCGTCACCTAGGGCCAGCAGAGATATCGCGATGATGCAGCCTTGGAAATCTGGGGTTTGGATCATCTCCCTTGAGCGGCGGCGTGCCACCTGTTGTTATACACGCGCCCTCACGTCGAACCCCCCTGAAACAAGAGCATTGTCTTGTGTGACGCCGCGACGCTGAACACTATTGGATTCTGCGCTCCGAGAAATGAGCAACGAGCAATGAGTAATGAGCAGTAGGAAACAGCACACCGCCCACCCGCATAGAGCGTCTCCGCGAACAGTCAACACCTACTACCACTCGGAGCGCCCAAGCATAGCCTAGATGCAAGGTCGAGGCAAGGTCGACAGCGGCTGCCCTGACTGGTCCCCAGTGTATATCAAGTCGACGGCGCATCGCATCGCATCGCATCGCATCGCGTCCAGCATTCCACTCGACGTTAGTCTCTTCACTCCCGGTTCTCGCGGCCTGGGGAATACATACATATGGGTAGGGATGCGGAGAGTGGGATGCCCTCGTCGATCCACCTCCTACCCTCTCCAGTCCCAGCGCGCGAAGGGACCAATGGTCCTCGTCGCCGTCCCGCCGGGTCCTCCCTTTATCCAGTGGCTCTGTCCTTGGGCTTTGGTAGGCTGCACCGCCGCTCGCTGAGCAGTCCTTAGAGCGAGTGTGGGGGTTCACCACCAGATTCGGTCCACCTGGGGTAACGCGCCAGACGCCCGCATCCGGTGTCCACTTCGGGTACGCTTCTTCTGTAGAGGACGGGCTCACACCGCCGCCAAAAGCAATAATAATGCACCCGCTGCTGTTTACGGCCGCAGGGTAGGGCGGGACGCGTGCTGCAGGGCAACGAGCAGGAGCAGCAGCAGCAGCAGCAGCAGCTTGCTCGCATCATCCATACATATCGGGCCGCGTCGAAATGGCCCGTCCCGAGATTTCATAACCATGAAAGCCTCCTCAACAGTCGGTGAAGAGGAGATGCAGCAGGGCGACCTCTGACCGAAGACCCAGCCGACCTCCACCATAATTACAATACTTGCTCGATCCTGCCCGGTCAACATAGGCGGAATCCTGGGGCCTCAGTCTTGGATCACGACATCTGCTTCATCAGCCCAAGAGTGGGTGCGCCGAGAAAATTTGAGCAGGCTATCCTTACTACCAATCAGGCCGCCTCCCTCTCCCCTGTCTAGGAGCCCCGCTGGAGTCCGTTTCCTGGCGCCCCGGCTTGCTATGCAGCAGATCTGTGTGGGGTGTCTGTCTGGTCGCATCCATCACCCTTGAGGGTCTGGTCCCCATCAGTCACCCTGGAAGCGGTCAAAACACCACACGGCAGAACGAGCCGTGAGCCCCGCTGCAAGGTGCGTCTGAATAGGGTCTCTGTGCCCTGGCGGGTATACAGCCTGCCTATAACCCTAGAGAGCTTAAAGTCTATGTTAATAAAAGGGCCGGACTTGGCCGCAACTGCAGACGGGCCCTTGATGAGGTCTGTCTCGTCACGAGCGACATCATCTACCCGAAGATATTTTGACAAATGGTCTTGTGGAGCTCACTACTCCTCGACACACCTGCCGTCGATAAAGCGACCTTAGCTGGAAAAACTCTGCCCGCTCTAGTTTCTCCACTGCTCCGAGGTAATGCCTAGATAGGAGCGAGTGCTCTTCCGGCATATTCCTTCGGTACAAAGGTACCTAGGTAAAGTATCAGCCGACTAACAGCAGAAGAGCGCTGCATTTGCACGTGGGCCGGAGAAAGTCGGGGCGGGGTGATAACCAAGAGCCTCCATTTCCTGGTGACGCTTGGTCCTTTCCCCTTAGGGCAACCCGAGTGAGGCACTACGCGTCTGCAAGGTACAGTCGTCCGAGACGAACATCTGCTTTGAAACACCGCAATGCCCCCGAGTCGGTATAGTAGTGAAAGGCGACACTCCAGGGGGGCCAAAAAAGGGCACGGATGCTTTGACCAGCGCTCTTATCAGGTATGCAATATTTTCCCTTTGGATCAATTTTGCCATCCCACTTCCGCTACTAACGACGCTGCACTCTTATCCAGACCTGGAGAGTCTTTTAGAAATCTCAATCAAATTTTAAATACTTTCGACGATTCCTGCGACAAAGCCACCCTCATCTACACATGCGGACAGCCCAGCAGATAGGTCTAGCATTGCTGCTAGGCTATTTCATCCGTCACGCATAACGACGATCTTTGTGGCTTCGATAAAGTGGGTTGCGCGTCCAGCGCAAACAACGAACCTCTGATCTCAACTGTCCCCTAGGCCCCGCGCTCTCCCGCAATTCTCCCACCGGTCGAAGAACCAGCAGCTTCGGTTGTGGCTTCGGGTATAAGGTAGTGTTCGGCCGGTCTTTCCCCATTCAAACCATTATGATAGCGCTACTTGGATCCAGCTGGCGAGCTGATGTCAGAGGCGTCTGTACAGTGCCCCAGTTCGGTAAAGCTGGATCTACAACATGCGAACCCGCAATAGAAATACCGTATGATGAAAGACAGGAACTATGTTCGGCCAGAACGTTCCCGTAGTACGAGGAGCGGACCTGCTGCGCTCTCACCAGCGCAAGCCCAAATACAGACCTGTCTCGCCGCAGTAAACCGGCCAACGTCATTATTTCTTGCGGCAAATGGCGCTACAGCAGAGTGTATCCTTTCAGTTGTGCTCACGCTCAATCGTTATCCGTCATAATATTCATCAAGTCGTAGTTGCTAACAGACGTGCTCTCAATCCCTCCTATAGGGCTAATTTCATTCCACGCCGAACCGACAGGGAGCAGGATATGACGCTATCGCCAATTTTGAGCTTACTGTTGAATTTACCCTATGCGTGGATTATGCTTTTCCTATTTCTTGAGGATGACTGTGAGTTTGGCGTGTCACGTATATACTTGGTTTGCGGCGTACATAGATCTACATATAGCCCCACTATTATATCGACGAGTATTATAAAGACTTCAGTGAAGTCGCTATTTAGTGTTTACTTGACTACACTAACGTCCAGTAGTATACCGTAGAGGTTGTTGTGGTTGTAGCGGTAAGGACTGTAACTTCGAGGCAACTGATGATTTGAAATTTTCACTTTTGATGTGCGATACTACGTCAACTGTTTTACGGGTATGTGATCCATGTAGTCTTTGCAATGCCGACCCTTAGACCTTTTTCATAGATAACTTAATCATCACATGCAGGTCATCAAACACGCAAGAGTAAATATTCAGCAGTATCAACCCAGGCACTTCTATTGTAGGCAAAGCAAAATAACAGTCTATGTCTGCCGTGAGGATACTCTAGAGTCAATAGATTGACCCTCCGTGGCTTTGGGGATTGTATTGCCTATTCAGTGGGTAACGATAGCAAACTGCCATAGCAAATATATGGTGTTAGATTGATATAATTTGGCGATTTCAGCGGAATTTTATGTTTTGTTTTAGATCTGTTAGCGGCCCTGCTTGCTAATAATACGAATACGTATTTGGAATCAACCTCAGTATTATGCAAGCCCTTTAGCTCACTTCTTGTTATGCTCCAATATACATATTAGCAGATGCGCTTCTAAGAAGTTGGTGATAATCTAGTGGTGTTTACTCTTCAGATTAAAGAATCGAAGTCTGACTCTACGTCTATAGCGTACTATCGTAGTTTGGTATCTTAGCATTATGCTAGCATGGTTGAGGCTAGTGTAAAGTCTTAGGTTAGAAGGGGATTGTTCCGTCTTGTTATAGTGTGATAGAGACATGCTTGGAAAAAAAACTAATATATAATAAGCAACCCCTAGATTCTTTAAAATTTATTCTAATTCTTAGACAGCATAATTTTTATAATATTCCTTTAGGGGATTTACTTACTGTAATACAGTTTTTACTAATTGTATACCCTTAGAGTCCGGGGTGGAGAGTCTGATGTTAAGATGCTACTGGTAGTTACAGATTTTAGAGGTAAAAGATATTACTATTATTTTTATATCTTAGAAGAGAAGTATAGAATAGAGTATAGATAATAAAATTTAGTTGGCGGTATAGATATATAGTTTAACACAAGTCTAGAAGGGAAATACTAATTGAAAGCCTAAATAAGTAATATAATAACATAAACAGGATTTAGTAATTTAATATCGGGTAGAAGAAGGATTGATATACTTTTGGGACAAAAGGATCATGTTGGTGTAGAGTATAAGGTTATAGATGGTGCACGTCTTAATTAAAATCGCTATATGATTCACACCCCAGTTGTAGAAGCCGTATATCGCTGATAGAAAGTTTGGGCGAATTCTGATATCGATAAGCGTAATTTAATCGATTCTACCATCGCCAACGGATGCTTATAGCCTTATACTAGGTGAGTAACTATATTAGAAAGCTTACATCGCTAATATTCTAGTCTGGTAAAGGAATTACCCTTGCCTGTCTTGGCGTGAAGGAAAACTGGCAATCAAAGTATATCTGGGATAGAAGGAATTGAATGGTTTTCTTGGACCTGAGTCGAGATGCCATTCTCAACACATAGTAGCGCACTCCTGTTGCTATGAAACGCAACATAGTATCAGTAGTTAGGATACGCGAAGCACGCAAATAATAGAACAAGATTTAAGTATAATTTTGGGGCGAAAGGCCGGATGGGGACGGGGATGCCATGCGATTTGCCCTGTGTTATATGCGTCGATAATTTTGTTCATGGCTGGTCATTCTTATAGAGGGCGTTGTGAACTGATATGAACTTGAGATTTGTTTAAGCAATATATCGTGGTCGCAAATTGTTGAAACGCTTGGGTTGAACCACGATCCCTAAGCGTTCATACTGTCCCTCGGTAGGTTTGTCGTTGATAGCACCGGTAGAATGAGCGTACTATAAGATTACGGCTTTCAATTCACCTCAAGGTACAGCCCGTAGCTGGGATATTACAACCTTGAAAGACTAATTCAAGTCTGGATCATTCTATGCTGAATGAAATCGTATTCTACGATTCATTTCTAGGGTATCATGTATACATCTATCTCCTTGCCCTTCCAGCGGACTCTCCTCTTTTCCCGTATCACCATCCAATATTCACGACTATTGACATGGTTCTGTCAAGAAATCAATGGTAGCTACGACTGGACGTCAGCATTGTGGATCGGTCTCCTTGTGTTCCAGACTATGATAAGATAGGAAGCGTGAAAACTCTGTCATACCGAGATTTTCTTCAATGCTACACACTTGGGATGTACATTGCGTGACTAGGTCAAAGAATATACCGCAGAGACAGGCGTCGTCTACATTCGGGTCGCAGCCGGCACCCGCTGCAGCCTCGTTCCAGCAATCTTGCTATGAAAACAGTCAATTTATATTGGTTCGGTGGAAATTCGAGTGCCGATCTATAAGAGAACATCTCGAAGAAGGGAAACCTACACGACATGGCGTAACGTCGCCTTGCGGTTTTGCTATCGCGACAGCACTAGCGGCACCGGCAAGGAGTGTGATGAGGAGACGCATGATGATATTGAAAATTTAAACGATTGGCAATCGACAGAACGATTCTTGAGATTGGGTTCGTGGCCGATATCGATTGAGGTAGCCAACAGAGGACGATCTTATACCCAGCGGCCTGTTGTGTCAAGTCATATTACACCTGAGCCACCCTTATGCACTACCGTTTCGAACTTCCGCACCGACAGTTACAGATGTTGTGCCGCCACCCCCAGACCCCTGTCACCACTCCGCTTGTTTTACTTAGTTTTACTAAGTTTTGTGGCTCTAGAAGACGCGTCGAACATTTTCTAGACGCTCTTCGAGGTTCACATCGTGGATAACTAGTAGCCTTATCAACATGTGACCCACTACTCCCACATTTTGACATAGTTCCGGTTAGGTTCCTCGGTTAGGCTTAGAACAATGCTCTATGAAGAAATGAATACGCCTCGCGCTCTGCCTACTTGTTCCCTTCTGCCTGAGCTGGGTAGCACTTCGCGACGTCAAGAAGTTGACGTCGTCCATACAATTCCTGTGGCACAAACTAACCGAGAGACATTATCGTACAACAAGCAAGGGGAAGGAATTGTATTACGAGCTAATATGAGTTGATGAGTTGTTCAAGAAGTAGGTCATATGTAGCAGATACAGCTCATCGCAAAGATAGATATCAAAGGGCTTAGTTGTAACAGGAGGAGAGTTCTTGAACTTTAGCGTTACTGGGCGTTCCAAGGAAATTTAGGGACGATGTCTAGTGACGAGGATAGTCTTAGCTGCTTTGCCATTCTTCCGTAGTACAATCTAATTGTATCAGATTGCCGGTCGTCCCGTTAAGAGAACGACTACTGATGTATAGATCAAATATACATGGTACGCAGCATTCAAGCGAGGGCCTTGGATGTCGATTAGTCGTACATACACCTCATATTGTATTACTTCTGGCGATGCTATCTTCCAGTGCTCTCGACTTGACATACGTCAAAAGGCTCTCCTACATTGTCCCTAAACGATAATCTCCAAGTTAACCATTACGACTATTCGCAGGCTTTTCAACACATGCATGTTTACGCATATTGATTGGCCTTTTCCGAAGTTGATACTGGCCCACGAAGTGTGAAACGCGGGGTCCGTAAAAGACGTCGGAGGAAGTCGCCATCAAGGTTGTCAAGCTTACCCATCTCAATCTAGCGCTTCCATTGCGTTCCCCATTTGTAAGCAGTAATTGCACACAGCGCAGTGGTCATCAACCTCTAATTCTGGATTTCTACTCTCTCAATCTCGTATATATGCACTTCACTAGAAAGTAGTTGCACAAATGGCACGCCGAAGCAACCAGAGGGACGATGATTGGCACAATGTGACGGATGCTCGGAAGCGAAAGCAGATACAAGACCGACTTGCCCAACGAGCCAGAAGTAAGCCTTCTTTTCAGAACCCTATATCAGCCGATATGATATATCAAACGACATTCGAGGTTCTATTTGTCGCTGCTAACTATGGTGCAACGCATGAATGTTCACCACTTTCATGTCCCTTCGTACCTGGTCGGCAAGGGGAGGGTGATAGTGCTGTTCCCGCCCTATCTGATCTTGGAAGCGACGCAAATATGTAGGGGGATGCTGATTGGCTTGATATTATAGGGAAACGACTTCGCGAGGCAAAAGACATTGCGAAACAAGCTCCTCGGCAGCCTGAAACGCAGAGGATGCCCGACACGCAAGCTGACAAGAGCGTTACTGTATCAACTAATGAATCCTACCAAATTGCCCACGACACCGACTCGTTGCCTACCGAGTCTAGTAGCATTCCTCTCTATCGGGGTGACCTTGGATTGGCTGGCTGGATACCTGCCAACCACGGTAATGCACTCTTTTTTGAAGCCTTCATGTCGACAGTCTGGTCACCGACTACACAACCAGCCATCCCAATCACAGTATTCAGTGCATTGTACATTAATGGGAAGATGCTAGGCCTTTCATGTAGTAAACAGGAGTCAAGGCGGTCTCTTCCCACTATGGACGATATACCGCTGCCGCTTCAGCCGACAATGTTGCAGCTCACGACCATTCACAATATCCAAATTGACCGCTGGCCTTTCCCTAGGATGCGAGACACCATGATCAGCATGAGTAGTATTATCGATGATGAACAGTTCCTGGAGGATCTTATTACGACTCCCAGCTTTACAATCACGCCTGGACACGCTACATGGGACCCGCGGGCCTGGAAAATACAGAAACCTTTCGCTGACAAATGGGGATATTTGTTTATATGAGAGTCACATCTACACAATTTGGAATCTAAGGACGCTGTGACGGAAAAATAAAATAGCTAGAGGAACACTCGCCGAGAAATAACGTAGAAGTTCCACCTTCAGTGTCTTTTGCTTTTCATGCTTCCTTCCCTCCTAGCTCCACAAGATGTTTGAACCACTCAATGCTCTTCTCCGGTACACTCTTGGTCGGGCAATGGTCACACGAAAGCCGCCATACATCTACCTTCTTTCCACTCGCGGCCTCGATCGCATCGATCCCTCGTTGCTGCACAACCGGCGTAATAACTTTGTCCTCCTCGCAAAAGAGATAAGAACACGGAACATCCTTATATCCCTCATACGTCAATTTATCCGCAAAGCTCGGTCCCGAATGCTGCGGGAATAGTTGCATCATTCTATGGCCTTCCTCAGGCGGCAGATCGGAGAAGACGTAGCTGGCAGCTAAAGCTAGATCTGTGAAGTCCAGCCATCCGTCCTAAGACTAGTTAAATCAACATGAAAAGGGCTCTGCAATGTCCTCTAAACTTGCCTTGTCGAGGATCACGTAGTCAAGCGCAACATCGTCCCCATTGTGCTCCGCACAACTATAACCAAGCTTCGGTACCACGGCAGTCATGTACGCGAGCCTTACAATGCCCCCTTTCTTCCCTTTGCTCTCTCGATGCTTTTTGCTGAGCCCTTTGGCTGCCTCCGTTATCGGAACACCGCCATACGAATGCCCGACGAGTACAACATCTTTGCCTTGATCCGCCAATATCTCGACATTCTTGGCGATATATGTGGCATCATCGGCCAAAGTGGGAAGCTTACCCGGCTTTTTCTCCGTAGTCTGCAGGTTCAAGGTGTAGATATCGTAGCCTTGGGCAGCGAGGGGTTTGGTGACATTGTAGTAGAGTGCCGGGATCGCAAAAGAGCCCGGTATAAGGATGATTGTAGGTTCGGTAGCCATTGTTGAATAAAACCTCGACGACCAATCCGAGTTGTAGTATGGTGGTGGGGCTGTTGTCTGCAAGGGAACTTACTTTAGGCAAAGAATAACTTTGTACGTTTTCAGTTCTCTCGAGCGTGGCTGCTGCGCACTATTTATCTCATCATGTCGAACTTGGTCACCACGATGGAGTTGCGTTGCTTTATAATCCTGTTGGAGGTTTGGTTCTTCTGACCTTCTGCTATAAACTGACGGGCGCCACCTATACCCGGCATCCGCTTTCTGACAAGGGTTTGTCAGAATTTAGTGGGGTGAATGCGCTCCGCTCAATCACAGCTCCGCAATTCCAAAGGCTGGGAAGGCTGCAGAATTTGACCAAGCCACTTGGGTCCTGCCTGGAGACTTCATACTTGTTATACTATGTTGCCATTGGAAGGATGAGTGACTATCCAAACATTTGGAATTTTTGATGTAGGGGTACCCTTTGCATTCCGCAGCGCGTTGTACAAGCCTGCATAAGCAACACCGTGATTCCCACCTTTGTAGAAACGAGCGAACCATTCCATTTCACTCGGGGGGTTGCTACGAATACTTTCTCCAAACTGGCTAGCTCCGGCCCCGCATACCCCACACCTCGAATTGCTAGTCGACTTCCAATAGATTTAGGTATTAATTAGCGCCACGAGGCTGACGTCGATGAGGATAGGAACGAGCGCGATAATGGTCAGAATGTCAGAGCAGAAGATGAAGTGTTGGCGTGGATCTACGGCTTCGGAGGGGTGAATCGTCCAAGGAATATGATGGACGAAGCGATACGAAACTGGAGGTTCGACTACCGATAGATATGTAGGCGTGCTTCTTGTTTGGTCTACCCATGTACAATTCTGTTGTAGCTATTGAGTTCTTTGCTGTCCACAATATTAAGTAGTCGCACTGGGTTGTAGAATGTTATTGGCAGACATGAAGTCCGACGTTCTCTATTTCATTTCATTGTCCAGGATTTATACATTGCATTCCATTCATCCCCGAACTCCCTCATGGAGTTAGACGTCGACCTCGCCACTTCGTGATTCCTGGCGCCGAAAGCTCGATATGGTGATTCCTAAGCTCGCTGGCTTGTGGTGGAAAACTATGCACCCCAAACGTCATGCTTTCCAAATGTTGCGATGTCTTTCGTTGGATTTAGTGGATGCTGTTCGCTGTTAGATTCCTAGTGTCTTGAAGAGTTTGGAAAGTTCCCTTTTTGCACATACACTCTGGATTCCAAAGCAGGCAATTCCGGCCTCAGTAATAGTAATCTCCTATCTCACCTCGTAGCTTGCGATTACCCAGTGCCCGCTTCCGGATGCCGAACGGAAACTCGGGAAGATCGTAATCGGATTCGTCGTCAGCAGAAGTCGCGTAGTCATCGTCGGTAGTCGTTACCGCGTAGTCGGACTCGGAGTCATGGTAGCGGTGGTTGTGGAGCCCGTGTGTGTCGACGATGTGATGATGAAACCGGAGGAGGTCGACCAGCCAGAGTGCTATGAGCAATAGAAAAGGAGTGCTGAGGAGGAACAACCCTAAGGCAAGAATTATATGCAATAGACCTCCCATTGTGGAGCCTCAAGAATAGACGTCGAAGCCCGCGGTATCTACGTAGGCGAACGCGTCGTAGTAGGGGTGTCGTTTCTGTATGTGGTCGGCGGGCACGAATATATAAATAAAGTTTTGAAGAGTCGAGGTTATGTAAGAGGAGTGCTACAGTTGACTTTGGTTTGGCTCGGGAGCAGTTGTTGGTTCGTTGCAGTACCAAGGTAGTGAACGAGCTAGCGATTAATAGTCCCATATACTTTGGGGCTACTATTTGTGTCCAGAGAAAAATAACGGCGAGGGGCTCGGTCATAACATTATCGATGATGAATGAGCGTGAAAGGTTAATTAGACTGGATCCGCCTAACCATAGATGCGGTGCCGGCTCTTGATTGTTTGCTTCTAGCCATATTAGATTTCCATGGGAGATCGAAAACAATGGCAATTAGTATCGTAGCTGCTTCTTGCTGCAATCCTCGGATGAATGTTTAAAAAAAAGAATTTAATAGAAGTTTTAAGATGTAAGGAGAAGGTGATAGAGTTCCAACAACGAAACCGGGTACGCCCTGTACCTCCTTGAGTCATCTTCAATTCTTAGTCTCGGTTCTTTGTTACATTAGACGTTAGAATAGGAACCTGGTGGCATTACAATATAAAGTCGACAAACTCCCTCGCCGTTGGTAATTTCTAAGTCCAAAATTCGCCGATACAAGTGGTATCCCCACGTGTTTTCGCGACATGCCCTGGTCAGAGCTCCGCAAACCCTCCAATCTGCCCCACCATTTCGACAACCCTCTTGCATCCACTACATCCACTCTCGCCGCTTAATCAAGCCCAGCCTATGTCCCTTCCCCTCTTACGTCCTCTGACTTCCCTCGCGAGAAATAAGTTGACTGCGAATTCCCGTTGTTGCATGGACGCCTACCTGCGCTACACCTACCAAAGCACTCCCCGCAAACCTGCTTCCACGACGGCCATGTCGAACATCACGCTCGCCGATCTGTCCTACGTCACACGCGATGAACTCGCAAAACAAATTGCCGAATCGCCATCTGGCGCCTTACCAGACAACGTCGCGGTCATCGACGTCCGGGACAGCGATCGCATAGGCGGCCACATCAAGGGATCAACGTGGGTCCCAAGTTCTGAATTAGACTATAGGGTTCCGGAGCTGGTGAGGACGTTGAAGGGGAAGGATACTGTAGTTTTCCATTGCGCGCTGAGTCAGCAACGGGGGCCTAGTGCGGCGCTTAAATATCTCCGGGAGAAGAGGAGGTTGGATCCGCAGTTGAAGATGGAGGGTAAGGGGGAGGTTAAAGAAGACGGGGACGGGGAGAAGGTAGGAGAGGAGCAGAAGGTTGTTGTGCTGGATGGCGGATTCGTTAAGTGGCAGGAGAAGTTTGGGGAGAGTAGGGTGTTGACGGAGGGGTATCAGAAGGATATTTGGGAGTTTGGGTATTGATGGACATTGAATTTGGGAGAAGTAATTAGCAAGGACGTGTAGGTATTGGAGTCCTGGAATGGGAATTCTATAGTTGATATACCCTCTCGATCCATATAATGAGGGAAAGAAATTTTCATTTCTACCTCAGCCTATGAACGGAATTATCATCTAGCATGGAATTCCTTTCCCAAACAATCACGTCAACTCCAACAGCCCACTAATCCCCAAAGCAACAGCATCCTCATTTCTCATCTACCGACATAGTTAACGACATCCCCCTTAGCACGCCGCACCAGCCTTATCCTTCAACAACGCTTGATAATTCTTCTCCTCATGCTCCATAATCGCTGCTACCTTCTTCGCACTCCCACTACTCTTATCAAACCTGTACCCTAACCACTCCTTGCATAACCGCCTCGCAAGCTCCAACCCGATGACCCTTTCTCCCATGCACAACACCTGCGCATCATTACTTAGAATCGCCCTCTCAACAGAGAAACTATCATGCGCGGTAACGGCCCTGATTCCCGGCACCTTATTCGCCGAAATAGCGACACCGAGACCCGTTCCGCAGATCAAGACAGCCCGGTCACATTTTCCGGTAGCAACGAGTTGTGCGGCATCGACGGCGATGTGGGGGTAGGCGGTTTTGTCGTGCGTTTCTGGGACGCCGACGTCGGTGACAGATTCAACGCGGGGGTCGGCTTCTAGGTCTTTAATGATGGCTTGTTTGTAGGAGACGCCAGCATCGTCGCAGCCGATGGCGATGCGGAGGGGCTTGTTCTCAGAGCCGTTAGATGCCATGCTAATTATGTATTACTATACGTATGTCCGGGAATTGGCGGACGCGGGGTTGTTAGAGGTCGCTGGTGTCGTATTCCTCCTCGAGCGGCTTAACGATTACTGTCTTCCTGCTGGATGAAGAAGAGGGCGTCGATGTATTTGTAGATTCGCGCCTCGAGCTATTTTCGTCGACGATGCGTTCGATGCTTTGCTGGACCTCTTTTTCAAACGGCTTGGTGAAGATGCGCAAACTTGTGTTATCGTGGACCGGTTCGTTGTGCCCTACAACATTCACTCTTTCTCTCCAGTCTTTGTTGTGTTCTTTGATCTTCTCGAGTAGGTTCTCAGTGTTGGGGTCGACGTTGAGTGAGAAGAGTCCGCGTTTGGGCGGCATTTTCTGAGGGAGTGAATGTAGTTTATATGATGTAAATTGAGGAGGCTCAATCTTGGCCACTTTGGACGAGCGGAAGTCCTAAATTAGGAAGTTCCGATGGCTGATGTTCTAGATGAATCTGGAGTTAGCGTATCCCCGCACTGGCACGTGGCGGGGAAAGGAACCTCGTGTCGAGGCGTGTAGTAGTGTGAAGGCAGAGTTCACGCAAGCGACGAAGTTCCTCTCAACCACTGATATTGTATAACAGTGATAAAGATGCTATCACAAGTTGATTGATTAGGAAAAGTTCGATCGAGTACGTTAAACATATTTACTGGTTGAACCGCTACGACCCTATCCCATACCTAGCCAGATAAATCTGCTGAACGGTAGTTTGTACTGTGTGGTAGAATGGGTTGTCCATGTATTCTAGAATACGAAGATTGTCAATTCATTCGCTTTTAATATGATATTATATATCGTATGCCCTTGAAATATGTACTGTGCATTGTCCTTCCTCTGAAACCAGCATCGAGGGATATATACTATCATACGGGCAAACACTCAGAAGAGCGTTCATAATCATGCCATTTTCCATAGTCATTCCTATTAAACAATTGCCCTCATCATTCGAACTGCCTAGCGTTATGACGAGCCAGCGTAACAACCGTCCGAGAAGTCCTCTTCCAGAAACGCCATGCAGAGCGTCGTAGAGGTAAATGGGCATATCACTCCAAGATAAACGCCGGTTAGAATCCGCTCTGTTGGAATCCTTCCATCCCAGTGATGCCGAAGAAATGAAACCTTTTAAAACAAGTAGTCGTCAGTTAACGTTCAGGCGTTAAAAGCAGCAGTCTGAGCGGTGTACATGTTCAGAAGATTCGGGTCGACATTGGAATTCTGAAGGAAGACATACCAGTCTTCCACGTTGAGAGTTGTGGGCACAATTGGATTTCTTCCACCGCTACTGTTGCTCCAGGTATCATCTGCTGTTGTTTGCTGCTGTTGGTTTTGGCCCATCATATCTAACTGATGTGACCATGCTTGTGGGTCATTCTGATCGAACGTTCCCATCGGCATCGAAACCTGCGGATTTTGTATGTGCTGCTGTGCAGGCTGAGGGACCTGTTGTGACTGTAGATTTGTATTGTGTGGATGCATCGCCATTGATTGCGGCCTGGATAGAGCCGGATCGACCACATTATGGTGTTGTGTCGGTGAGATTTGAGGAAGGCTGACATGTGTATCCGCCGGGAAGAGCTGATCGGGTTGGAAATTTTGCCAGAGTTCCTGTGAAATATTGGGCGAATTCCGAGTTACTAGGAACAGCTCAGGTGGGTTTGGAGTGCCTGGGTAGGAGTATGATGGGTTGAAAGGGGTTGTTGGACGTGTGCCTGATCGGGATGGTCCCATGAATGCGTCATGGTTCTGACGGCTCATTTGTGGTGAGCCGACTGTCATTTGCGGCATTTGTTGCTGCTGCTGAGGTAGTTCTCTTGAAGGCGTGACTGCTGGTGTCTGTGGCCTTGATCGTTCGTATGAGACTTGAGGTGCCGGAGGACCGTTGGGGAAGCCTAGATCTATTTCATCAAACTTGCGCTTCGGCGCATCCTGTACTGGTTTATGAGGCGCCGGAGGTCCCGTAGAAGGCTTGTTCTTTTGATGACGTTTACCGGCGGCTTTTTGCAGGCGTTCTTCCAAATGTTTGTTTCCAAGGATGGACTCAAAGAGAGTGTGGACCATTTTTGCAACAAGCCAAACTTTCGATACTTCCTTCAAAGCGTCCATGCATATTTGAAGTCGCTGTTCCGTTGCAGAAACGATTGACTTGTTGGAGGATCTCATCTGATATACGTGCATGATTAGGGCTGAGAACAAACTGTATACAATGAAGGCGGGTGTATATCGCAACTCATCATGAGCTCGCAGGTTCTCGATTATGGATGTAATCATGCCGGCTGCCTGGTACGCTATATTTCGCGACGGATATGCGTGCTCCTCGAGTCCGTTTATTGCATTTTGATTCGGCGAACCTGCAGGGGGCATATGTGCACGGTGTAATAGGCAAAGGGTTGTGCTAGAAGGTATTAGCGGGGAAATTGAAACAGGTGGTGAACGTACTAATAATTAGAATGTAATAAAGCGGCCCAAAAGTGATGATGGGACCTATCCCATTGTACATCCGGAGGACAGTGTTGCAACCAGTCAGCAAGAGCCATGTCGCTGTGCGTCAGGTCTATGGCATTAGTCCGCCGAAATTTTGATGCCACTGAATATTGCTGTGAGAGCACTAGACCCATGATTTCAGTCAGTTTGACATAATTAATGAAGAAATGGACGTGCACTGGGTCCGGGGGATATTCCGCTGCACGGTCTGGTTCGTCCTCCACGAAATCATCTTCAGAGATCATGTCCACGTCAGAGTCCTCGGGATTGATGGCCACAGGTCGTCCGAGCGCTACTGCAACCGATCGATCTCTTGAAAACAGGGTCCACCAGATGCGTTTCCATAGGCGCTTGTCTGATTTGCTTAGCTGTGAGCCATCGACACTGACAAGTGTAAGCTAACAATGCTCCTTGGTTGCATATTTCATAACCATACCTTCGGTGCATGCCGGAACCTTGGGCGACAACAATGCCAACTCGGGTCCAGTAGAATACATTCTTAGTGACATCTATATGTCTGTCAGAAAAGTTGGGTCCAAGGTTGAAGACTTTGTAAATATTACCCTCTGGCCCTTCCCAATACCATCCCATAAGGATGACTGACTGCACGATCGTCACCCGGTCATCCTCATAGTTTGCATCAAAGAGTGCCTTGGCACGCTTGTAGAATGTCATAGCTGCAGGCGTCGTAGACCCGCTGGAATCCATCAACTGGGTGTTTGTGCATACGCGCGATCCAGCCAAAAGGATTGCCTGCAGGAGTAGCAAAGATGGCGGGTTCTTCGGGTCCCGGTACTGCCGCATGAACCGACTCTTGTTTATTACAGGGACGACTGGCGCAACCCATTTGAAAAAGGCCTCAACTAATTCATCACACAGTGCCCGGGGAGGAAGGAGGAATGCCCCTCGCTGATGAAGGATCTCAATCTCTAGGTTGTCTAGCTCGTTCACGCGAGCTTTTGCACCTCGGACGTTCTCGGGAAGCGGGTAATGGACGACATCGGTGGTCCCATAGCGGTCATGGACAAGGAGGGACAAGTTTGAGGACTCTCCAAGATAAGCGACTCTACCGGCTTCCTTGATTGGAGCTCGCGCGAACTTTGGCTTCATGAATTGCACGTATGTCCCGTTGTGGGTGGCCTGCTGGGCTGCATAAGCATTCGATACGGTGGTGGAAGGGGTGCCATCCGGGGAGTTGTATACTGTCGTCTTGTCCAGCGGTGGCTTGCTGTCTCCTTGCCCGGTGCTGGCTGTCGGCGAGCGCTCGTCGTCATTCTGGGTGTCGCCGGCATCACTAGAAGATGTAGGAGTTAGTACAATAGCTCATTTACAGCGATTTCAATACAAAATGCTCCCTACCTCTCCCCTTCCTTCGTCTTTGCTCCCGCGGCCTTCTTCCTCTTAGGGGTGGGGATACGGCACTCGATGCCAAAGGCAGTGCAATTGGTGCATGGCACCCCGAGGCTGGCGGCGTCGCATCGAACCTAGACGGTTGGTTATGGGCAGGTTCCTCGCCGAGGCGGTTGTACGTCGATTACTCACTTTGCGTGCGTGGCATGCTGCAAGACATGGTGGTTAGCAATCGTCTCTCCACAGTGGGCGCGCGACCTCGGTACCGAGGCATCATCTTGATGGGTAAAATCGATAGAGCACCGTTCCGTACCGCAGTCGGCAGTACGAACGGCTCACACGATGAGCTGCGCAATCTGGGGGCTCCACTTACTCTCGCAGGCTCGACTGGCGCGCTGGCGTCTAAAGGACATGTGGCCCGGCTGCTGCGAAGGCCTGCTCGGTGTTAGCAATGCAAGATCTGGGTCTTGGGGCGGATGCACCCGCGCGCTGGCTGCGGTCAGAAACGTACGGCGCCGGGTTGCTGGTGGGATGCGCAGCCAGCGGCTGAGGAGGCGTGCCTGAGGAGGCCATAAAGCTGTGCTCGCCAGACATGTCAGTGCCTGGGCTGCCGAGCGGTCGAGGGTTTGAATCGCAGAGTCACAGTTTGTCTTCTGCGCGCGGGCGGGATGCTGGACACCATACTGCGGCATGTCACGCCGAGAGACTAGTGCAGGTGGTGGCTGTCCCCCAGGTTCCTAGGTCGCCGTACTGATGATGATCCCTCTCCTCCGCCAACAGTGCAGTGGACCTTTGAAACCCGAATTTGCATTTGTTTCCATATCCGGCCCTACGGACGGGCTCTTCCCTCCCAATCGCCAGTTGCTGCAAGCTGGCTCGCTGTATCGTATCAGGCAGGAGTCCCGTCTCGTCTGCCTACTCCTTCCGGTGATGGCCAACTCAGGGCTCTTTGCCAACCACTCCAAGCCTGGCTTTCAGTCAAATTCCTCACCGTGGCCCAGCGCCAGCGGCCCGCACAACCCGAACTTGATTGCCCTCAGCTTCCAGTGTTTGGATCATTGCTCGAAACTTAGCATGTCTCCTTCCAAACAATGTGTCTACTATTGGTGGAATAGTCCCGATTTGACGTTTCATCTATCCTGGAAATCATGCATCTCAGTCCGATTCACCAACTTTAGATCCAATTTTAGATTTCTTGACACTTTACTTCAATTTCACGTCGACTTCGTCTATCATTAATGACTCTGAACCTATTATCGTGTTGAACGCCCAGGAAGTCTGCGTCCGTGCTTTGGTTTATACCCAATCTTTCGCTTCTCTGTTCTGCTCTGTTCCCATAGTGTTTCGTCCAGTGCACATATGTTCGACACTTTTGGCACTAGTAATGCACCACAGGAGGCTATATACAGTGTCATCTTAACAAAATACATTTCAAATGAATACTAGCTTCTGTGTTTCTGTCATACCTGCTTTCTGTTCGATTCTCCCTTATTCTTAATACAAAAAGCTCGCGTCTTCTGCTCTTGGGTATCTAATCAATATATAACCAGAAAAACCATGGGACCATTTCTATACACAATCCCTTTTGAACCAAACAAGAACTTATACCACCTAAAAATCCTCGGATATTAGGTGTATATATGTCCATTCCGCATTTCCACCCTTGACTTTCTGACGCTCGAAAGTCTGGTCGCTGGTAACTCATGTATGACCATGCTTCCGGCCACCTCCGATATTTGATGTCTATGCGTCTGCAACACGGGCGGTGCAGGCGGCGGCGGCGGCGGTGGTGGTGGTATAGGGGGGGAAATCGTTCCGCTCATCTCTGAGACCGACTTCCACGATCTTCGTCGCCTGCGCCTCAGTACGAAGAAGGCCAGGCCACCGATCAGTGCCACACCACCCACACCTCCAGCTACCCCACCAGCAATTGCAGCGGTCCTCCTTGCATTTGCAGCGTCTGCGGCCGAGGGAGATGGAATTGAAGGGCCTTGTGGAGTATCTGGAGTTGGGGTGCATATTGTTGTAGGGTTTGGCGGGACGTCTTGCAAGTCCGCGGTGACCGCAGGAGCAAGCTTGAACTCGCTATTTGCGTAGTCGACCATAAGGTAATTGAAGGTTAAAAACATGGCACCAAGCGTGACGTCGACGTCGTTAGGATTTTCGTCCCGGGTATCAGCAACGAAAGCTTCGACAACACTATCATTGGTTATAGCAAATCGACCATTTTTATCAGATCCTCGTAGGGGTGCAAATAGCTCCTCGTTGGGGATTATCGCCTCGTAACCGCTCGACAAAGTAATCTTGAGATCGCCCGTAGGCCGGTTCAATACATCATAGTGCATTTTATTTGGGAATAGAGTCTCATCCTGGCCGGTACAGAGCGCGAAATTTGTAGCCACGGTAGGAGGGAAGAAAAACCGCTGAGCTGAAGGCTCAATACAAGCAACTATGGCATCGCTGGCGGCATCCATCAATGGGACATTGGCATAGCTTATGCCAGTTATTGTAACTTGAAGAGGACATGCTCTCTCGAGACTCCAGTTCCCGACTGGAAAGGTTGTGAAATCGGACGAAGAGTTGACGCGGGCCTGATCATAGCCGCCGATGATGAGCATTCCATCTCGTGGATCAATGCCTCGACTCCCAGGCCACAGGCCAAAGACTTGTGAAGGCGCCACGCCGCCTTCAACGGCCGCACTCAGGAAAGAAGAATTTGTCCCTAGAGGGAGACCGGATTGAGTACCTACAATCAATTAGCGGAGGTTAGGTCGGTGAGATTGATTGCACTTACCCATAAATTCCCCGCTCTCCATAACAAGCGGAAAGCCAATCGCATCTCCCTGACGCTGGAACCCTACGTTGTCGTTAAAGTACAAGTACGCGCTTTGGTCATTCTCGTCGTCGATTGCACTCCCATTCCACTGGTCCTTGATGGTTTTCATAAATGTCTCTGACTGTGAAAGATCAAAGCCGCCGCCTAGGCTCCCGATGCAAGTGTTATTAGTTGCACCCGCGGAACCGCAATTCAAGACATTGTTAATCCTTGTGTTATTCAATGTCGTGGACGGGCGAAATGAGAAAATCTGGTACGGCGAGCCGATTCCAAGTTCGATGCCGCGAGTGACACCGAGTCCATCTTGTGTGACTGTTATGTTGGACCAGACGAGGGTCAATGGGGGGATGTCGCACTGGCTTATGACGAGGTTGGACAGTGCGAGACTAGATATGACAAGGTTCAAGTGAAAAATGCGAAATGACAGCCATATTCCCGCCATTGAGGCGAGTGGTAGAGGTGCTCACAGCTTTACGCTGTCAATTGAGCTATTCATCAGAACAAAAGTGCCCTTGGAAGAGCAAAAGAGAGGAAATGGAGCGAAGGAAGAACTGCGACGCTTTTGAATCCTGAGGCTAGAAGGATGTCTTGCGCGCAGTGGCCCCCGTTGCTGGGCGTGGGTAGTAGCTCCATGATAGCGGCATGAATTGCAATTGGCAGTCATTTAGACACGAGGGGAAGGGGCGCTGTATTCTGCTGCATAGTATCCGAAACACACAAGGAGTAAGGGAACTAATTCCGCTCATGGACTCCGTAAATCGGGAGTGCTTGCCCTCTTTCCAACCATGTAGCCTTGCAAAATGGGCCCCATCACACCCAAACCTACGGACTAGGGGGCACCGAACGCGGGGTGCAAGAGTAGGACCGGAGCACTTGAGAGCTAAGTTATTGAGCGGGTGAGAGATGCAGAAGTGGAGTTTGAGGTTCATGTTTGAAGTTTGTCGAACTAGTCCGAGCGAGAAGGATCAACATTTCTCATTGGCTGAGCATTAATATTGAAGTGCGGCCTGTCGGTTTGAGCTGCACGTCGGATTGCCTTGCATGCTCCTTATCCTTGCCTTAATCCTTCCGTTCTGCACCGGCGTTTTCAGTGAAAGATCCTTCACTAACCACCATCGTCCGTCCTTGCCTAGGACCGGAAGCTACAAGTTTCAACGTCTCAACCGGATATTGCTCCGCGCTTGAGTTTGAATGCCTCTAACTTTATGGCTTTGTTTAGAGGAGTGATGTAACTTAGAACAACTTCCCCAGCCTTCCCATTAGCAACCTGTTCTTCGGTTGCAAAGAGATAATTCTGGTGTTCGACTGGATCTAAAACAACCTCCATGTCTTTGACTTCCACTTCAAAAATGATTTTATGCCAGTTCACAGGCTTCCCGGTCCGCTTAGATACTTCGTTCCAGTCGAACACGCCCACTTTTCTCACTATCCTTTTAGTGTCTAGCCCTGCCTCTTCTCTGAGCTCTCTGACGACTGCGTGGAGGACGGTCTCGTCGGTATCATCCACTTTGCCTCCTGGGATTTCCTGATAGCTTGTCAAGACTTGTCTAGATAATAAGGGGCAATTTTGTTGCGTACCCAAAAATTAGGGAAGGCCTTTTCATCGGCGGCACGTTGGACAAGTAGCATCCGTCCCTCGCTGTTAAATACCACAGCTCCAACTGCAAGTATGTTGTGCTGTGGGTTCCGTTCAATGAATACCCTATCTGGTACCATGTACTCTTGCAAGTCGGGTGGGGCTTCAAAGGGAGATTTGGAATCAGTCCTTGTTGTAGGTGGAGCTCCTGCTGCCATGGCTAATCTAGCCGGATAAGTAACTGTAGGATTCTTTAAGATTAAAATTGTTTTGATGGAGAATCATCGAGGGCAGCCTGTTTTAAGTCCCGCGAGCAAATATCGCTGCCTAGGCTGAGCCTCAGCCTTTTCACGCTTTCTGGTTAGTCTAAATAGTCACCAAGGTATTTTTGATTTTACGGGTCTATGTTTTACAATGGAGCAATGCGTTTTCTTCCTACCAAATGCAAACTATACGATTATCTATGTACCCACATTACCAAGGGTGGGGAAAGAATCTCGACCCGGCGGAAGGGCCTCGCTAGAGCTTGCGCACGCGCCAACAGTGGAATCCAAACAGTGGATGACGCGCTTAACACCCACACGACAGCTTTAAACTTCTCTCCAATCGCCCATTCCAACAATCCGCTCTCTGAATAGCGACGCGCTCATTCAGCTGCGCATGATAACGCATTATTGGTATACGCCTGCGCACATCCCCATATCGGTATGCCGCGTCCCAAGAGGACCAAAGTCGGGTCGACGACCACGCGCATCGCGAAACACCCAATCGCTGCCAAACCTATCCCAGAACCGCAGAAGGGCAAGAAAACCTCGGATATCATCGATAGCTTCAGCGATGATAGCGATGGACTAGTATTCAAATCATCTCGCATACGGGAGAGGATGCCGTGGGAGCCGAAGCCCCAGAATGGCGTGGATTTAACCATGACTGGGGGACTTCCGCTAGAAGACAAGGACACCGGCAAACAGCAAAGCAAAGAGGCCTCTCCACGAGCAGTCATAATATCTAGTCGTTATCGCACACCCAGTTCAAATGCATCAAGGAAGACGCAGTCCGGTATCCGCAGCGCGAAAAGCAAGACCAACAATTACTCACCTGCCCAATCTCGGCTAGATAATTCTAAGTCGCACGATACCTCCAGTCGCCTTGATGATAGTTTAGACTTGAGCTTCGGTTCCCTGGATTCCGAGTCCCCTGCCCGTGGAATTCGTCCACCGTCGATCATGAAAGTTGGTGGAACGCCAGCACACGAGACATCGATCCTGGCCCTGACCAACTTCAGACGAAGATCTAGACAGCCCAGTCTTCTGCGCATGGTACATCAAACAACTGACATGGAGGACAACGACTTAGATGATTTGGATGACCTAGATGACTTCCATCCAGCGGATGAGTCTACCCCACTTCATCTGCAAAAAGGTGGCTCGAGGGAGGATGCAATTGATAACAGCGGATTGAGCTTGTATAGCGCTTCTTCCCAAAGGAAAAAGCGCAAAATACCACCCCCAGTGATACAGGTACCTCGTTCTTCGCCACCATTTGACCCTCCATCAGGCGCTGATGTGGAGGATTCACAACGATCATTGTCTCCAAGTTTATCCGATAATATTATTGAGAGTCAAGAAGTGGGCACAGAGGAAGAAGTACCAGTGGATCCAGAGATTATGAGCGAGACCATGGCACCTCCTAGATCCAGTAGCCCTCCTGCTGATAACGTTGAAGACTCTCCAGAACCCACTAAACGGAGGAGAACGCAGAGGCAACTCCAGAAGGCTGACGATCACCCTGGTTTAGAAGATGAAGAGCTAGATTCCAAGCCAAAGTCGAAGACGAGGCTAAAGGTGAAGACCCATGCTATCTCCACAGCAAAGCTCCAGGCTTTACTTCCACGGCGGCGCGTGAATCTCCCCAAAGAGCAGGACGAGTACGATTTGCAGACTTCAGATGATAATACAACGCCGCCTGACTCCGATCAAGATGAACTTCAGCTCCCACTGCCTCGCAGGGCCCCTGCTTTCCGCAAGACAATGTCCTTAAAAACAAACAGAAACACCCGCAAAGGGAGGAAGCCAGCTTTGGCTATGCAAACCACAAAGAAGATTACAAGAACATACGGAGCCCGACGTACTTCTTCTGACAAGGAGAATGACAGTACATTAGCAGGGGAGGAGGCATCAGAGGATACAGAGAGTACCATAGCCCCTGTGGTGCCCCTGTCGAAGTCAAATCTAGCAGCTATTGCAAATAAATTTAAGGAGGTGGATGCATGGGAAATGGAGTTCGAGAGCGTCGACATGCCCGGCGACAGCTCGAGTCCTTGGCGATAAGGCTCACTCATCCCTCTGTCATTTTAACTAGGCGTGTGGGTGTCATATCATGAACATGAATGAAACACCTTTGCAGGCGGAATAGGTCAAGTTGGGGCTGTTTGCATATTGCGGTCATGAATGTATTATTGGTCTTTTACGTTCGAGCAAGCACTTAGATGTGCACGCTGAGCCAACATGCGGTCATACGACGATATGACAATCACATCTTTCACGATATATGAACTCAGAATTGCGGGTGACGTACTATGGCATCGTAAATATAGATTGTCCAATCAAAGCCAATGTAGGCCGAGTGCCGAGAAGATGCCGATTCGAGAGTCGCCCAGGGGGCCAAACGCCATCTGGCATTACCCCAAAAGAATCCCGGAGCTGCTCAGGCGGATGCAATAGCGTAGGGCGGATGCAATAGCGTAGGGCGGATTGCAATAGGTGCTGATCGGTTGGAGCTGAGAGTAATTCCGTCCCTTGATGTACGGATTCTACTGCGGTGTCCATCCACGTCCATGCCAACCTTGGAATGACGAGGCCTTGACCGGCGCACGGCCGTCTATCACCCGCGGCGGCGTCAACGTCCTCAGTCCCTTCTTCAATAACCCTCTACCCACGTTTAGCATTTCCGTGCGCCCAAACATCCCAATAATGTCCCAGTGACTTCATGCCATGCTCTTTTCCGATTACCGCAACCGCCTATCCTATGCTGCTCCCCGTTCCTCGATTCCGCCCGGCTCCCATAGGCCATGAACCCCACCAATGCTCCGACTTCATCCAAGAGCAGCTCCACCCTCGCCACCTCTTCGTTGCGCCCTCGCGTACGACGCTTGATATCTGTCGATGATGAGGTAGATGCAACTTCTGGCAGCGAAGCCGGCCAGACGCCCGCAGGCTCACGGACTGCTTCTCCTATTCCGCGCTCTCGCACTCCACGCTCAACCGCAACATCGAACCCGTCATCCTCATTCCGATCTCTCAGCGTACAACCCCCTAAGATCACTCGGGATACATCTGCAGCATTCTCTGGCTTGCTGGGTAACTCTTGGTCAGCAATCCAAGGGCTGGCAACAAACGTATTGGGCAACGACTTCGCGCCAAAAGACACTCTCACAAGCAGACGGAAGCCGGCATTATCCGCACATAGACGTACATCAAGTAGCGCTCCTCCAAAGCAATGGGGTCCCCCGGCCTCTTCGATCTCGAACATTGGCGCCGGGTCGCAGGAGGAAAGGGAGAGCATGGTTCGGACAATGAAGCGTAAGGACCTGCTCACGGCCAGCGAGCATTTGGTGCCTGATTCCGTTGGCCGTGTAAAGCGCAGGAGTTCCGATGAGCGATTAAGTGCCTCCGCGCCTCCCGGAGAAAATGACGATCGAGATGCTCTAGTTTATATTCACAACGTTCAACCTCAGGATACCCTTGCCGGCATTAGTATCAAGTTCAATTGCCAGCCGGCGATATTAAGGAAAGTTAATCGGATGTGGCCAAACGACACAGTACAGTCAAAAGACACTATCATCCTGCCGGTGGATGCTTGTGGAGTGAAAGGACGGCCTGTATCGGGGCCGCACGCACATCCAGAGGATCTTCTACTGGGTGAATACGGAGATAGTGCAAATGGCACTAGTACAGACTCTAGCCTAGTGAATGGGCGGGGGGCTCACAAAGACAAAGCCATAGAATCGACTCTCGAATCTTCAGCCTCGCAATCCATCACGGAGCATGAGCAACCGTGGAAACACGACTCCTGGGTGCTACTACCCAACAACACTAATCCTACCGAGATTGGACGCATACCCCGTCGATCACTCGGCTTCTTTCCACCCGCCAGGCGGAAATCTCTCGCATTTTCCGATGCTTCTACACCTTCACCTTCCATTGATTTACCGCGCTCATCAACCTCAACGACCCCGCTCACAAGCTCCCCAAATGCGCGACCTTCTACCAGTAGAGAATTATTTTCTAGACCGCAAGGGCGCCATCGCAGCCTCTCGAATTTTTCACTCCATGGCCCTGGCGGAGTCGGCACAATGGGCAAGAACGTCCGGAGTCCAGGGCCGGCACAGGATGGCTTAAACAAGCTTTTCGCCTCACATTTACCAAACGTAGCACCGCCTCCAGGACAGGAGTATTTTACGCCTTGGGCTCCGAGCCTATTAGATCCCGATACGGGGACTACCGTTCAGTACGGCGGTTCAGGCGCTCGGACTCCTATAGGCAGCACAGGCATCGATTTCCAGGAAGTTGGGGGAGCCATTGAGGGGTGGATGCGGAAAGTGGCTTCCCAGGCATCGAAAATGCTGACAGAACCATCGACCCCTGGGCAAGGGAAACGATCTGCTGTTCCTATAATTGGCGCTGTTGGAGGCGATCTGGGCGATTTAATTGAGCTTAGAGATGATGCTTTTGAAACAGGCGGTGATGAGGGGGATAGGGGGAGGTCAGGGAGAGACGATTCATTGATATCAATATCAGAGCAGGATCAGAGTGCAAGGTCTGATATTAACCTTGTAGTTCGTGATAGGGGAAAGAAAGGTGAAGGCAGCAAGACAGATTGAGTTGATTGAGTATAGGCACAGCAACCTACTTTTGGAACTAGGGTCGCATTGGAAGCGTCGCTGGAGTTCAAATTATAAGTGGGTCTTATGGGGTTTTACTTGTGTTTTTTCAGATAAAGGCTTGCTTTTGTTATATGCCTGCCGGAATCATATCTTTGAGCTTCTATGTGCATATCCTTACGGTATGTGGTAGTAGCTAAGATGCCTCATCATGTTTCTTTCTTGGCCATCTCTAGTACCTGTTTAGACTTTAGCTGGTAGCCCTCCAATTCCAAGTGATTCAAATCGATAATCGATTCTCATAATAAAAAGGGGTGTCACTTTTACATCTTAGAGCCGGCACAAATGCTGTAAGAATTGCTACTTGAATAATATTGATATACTGTTATGGTTTACCCTCTTTTCCCGTATAATGGGCTTTTCTACGATGCTGATTGTTATAGATGACCCTTCTTCTAGTATGTACCGAGGTATGAAGTGACGATGGCTCGCGCTTCGCAGTATCTACACTTACTTATCATCGCCAAATAGGTCCTTCTCAACCATTTGTCTGCAATCTAGTGAGTGATTGAAACTTAATGATAAGAACTTGGCGTACCTGCAGATAGGATGGTAAAAGTCCCTATTCTTCTTAAACGTCTCAACTGCCAGCTCCCTATCCGCATCATTTAACAACCTAAACAACGGCCTCACAAACTTCATTCGTCCAATTCTGCCCAGCAGATCTGCAGTAGGGCCGTAGCAGTCCTTGCACCTCGCTTTCAGGCCAATGGACAGGAATCTGCTCACCAGCTCAATGTTCTGGGACTCGGCATAGTGGTATGTAGAACCCATAAGATTAACATCCTCCGGGCTCAACTTTTCCGCAAAATTCTGAACACGCTCGAGGAAGACGACAGACTGGTTGCCTACCCATCCCTCAATATCGCTCTTCTTCGGTTTAATCTTATCCCCGTTCTCTAAGTGTGCTTGCCACTTATCCGCTAGCTCGTAGCACACCTTGACCAAGCTATCGTCAAATTCTGGTTTATCGGGGTAGCCCGGTGCATAGAATAACTTGTCCCAGTCGAAGTCCTCCAATTTCTTACTCGCGTCGGCGTCCTTAGCGAAGAAATCTAGCAAGCAAGTCTTGAAATCATAGCTGTCGATCGACTTGAACTTGAATGTCTGGAAGTAATGAGGGATAAAAGAATCCCACTTGTCCCTCCCTAGGAGCAGTTCAAACGCGTAGAGTGCATGGAACCCCTTTTCGTAAGGGATGGACGAGAAGGCGTCATCCGGATCCTTGCCCTTCAAGTCGATGACGAGTTTGGTGTAGGGATGGCCCTCGCCGTAGCGCTCGATGGAATCAGCGAGTGCTTTCCAGCCGATAATTGCGGAGAAGTGGCGGTGCGGTTCGCCGTGTATCGCGCCTTGGATGCGGCGCTCCAGATATGTGGTCCAGCCCTCGTTCAGCCAAAAGTGTTCCCAGCTCGCGTTGCTGACCAAATTGCCACTCCAGCTATGTGAGAGCTCGTGCGCAATGACGTCAATGTTTTGTTTGTCGCCGGAGATTATACTAGGGGTTGCGTAGGTCCAGACTGGGTTTTCCATGCCGCCGTAAGGAAAGGAGGGAGGGAGGATGAGGCAGTTGTATTGCGTCCATTGGTAAGTTGGCGAGACTACAGATTCAATAGCGGACATGAAGGGTTCGATCTCGTTGGCGAGTTCGCGTTGGCAATCTAGGAGTTCCTCTGGGCCACTCCACACGGTGCTTCGTGGGCCGATTGAGGCGGATGCTAGATCTCCGCTCGCGAGGGCGAAGAGGTAAGAAGGAATGGGTACATCTTGTTCAAATGTGTAGAGGAGAGTGCCTGGCTTGTCGCCTTTGCCTGCTTGATAGTCCTTTGCGCCTGTTGGCAGACCAGACGCGAGGACTGGGAGTGGAGACCTGAGGGCAAAATCGAAAGTCGATTTAACGTCCGGAGTATCCTGGCAGGGAAAAACCGATCGAGCGTGAATGGCTTGACACTGGGAGAACATGTATGGATGTTTCTTGTTCGATGTCTGTGTCGGCGTCATCCATTGAAGTGCTGTGCACTTATCCGTTGTCGAAAGCGTGATCTTTTGGAATTAGCATATATCAATATCATATTTGTTCCTCTAGCATATCCAATGAGTAATGGGTTCAAAAATCTTACATCAACAGCTAGGGTTTTACCCTTTTCAACGCCGCCGTCGAGCTGAATGCTCAACGGACTACCATATGGTTCGAATCGATCCTTGACGGCCCATTTCACATCCATACCATCGACTTTGACACCAAAAATATCTAGGAAACTACCACTCGTTAATCTGGTTCTTCAATCCCACTATCTCTCTACCCCACCTATCCCCAAAGTAAGGACACACACCTACCTCGTATCCAGGACGATCTCTTCGCTCTCCGCATCACTCAAGCTCTCTAAAGTAAGAACGACATAGCCTTTCAATAATTTCTTATCGAAATCGATATCAAAACTAGCGGACGTATGTCTGGTAACAAAGTTGTGATAGTTAGACAACGTATTTGGATCTCTTGGCACACGGATATTGATATTGGGGTCCGTCATTGGCTTCGTGACCATGGCAGCCAGCGAGCGATGCATGCTTGCAAACAATCTTCTTTTCCTCTATTCTTTTCCTATATCTCTTTCCTGGTGATGAGGCGGTTGCCGTGGGTTTGTGCGACCTGATTAAAAAGTGGAAAGTGAAGCTGGAGTAACTAATGTGACCCTGGTTCGGGGTTGAGAAACGAACGCCGAAGCCAGCCGGGAAATGGAAGGTCTGCTCAGGGTCGGCACAAGCCGAGTGCGCACTACAAGCGGTAATAGCATGACATGAGATGTACTATCGAGGATATAAATACGCGATGAAATAAGTTAACCGAAGAAATAAAAATGACTCCTTCCCCGCCTCCGTGACTGTCCGACGAAACAAGTCTGCGCACGGTCTCATAGCCGCGATTCGAACTCATCTCTCAGGAAACATGGCTTAGCTCAGAATATAATTTTCTTCTTGATCTGATCGTGATATTGGAAAGCCCTATTATTAGCACAATTGCGTTATACAGCCACATGAAGAACATCGCATTATCAATCATCCAGAGCATATCATAAACCAGAAAACCATCTAAGAAACCATCTGTCCAGAGAGCATCCTTTGCGCCGCGCCAACTAGTGCAACCATGCACCAGAAAATGCCCATACAAAACAAGGCGGTATCATATAGAACAATCAATCACACCACACCCTACAGTCAGATCCCTCTCGTTCTTCTCTTAATCCTTCTTACCCACTCCATTCATCCCACCCAACAAACTCTCCTTCCCTTCAAGATGGAAATACCCTACAGTCCTTCTCCTCATCCTACTCCTTCCTAACAACGCCGCCAGCACAAAGCCAATCGCCATACCTAGACTGAGCCATGGGTGGTGCCCAATAAATTGGCGGGTATTCCGGAAGAAGCTTTCAATAGTGCCGGTAGAGGACTTGGATGGAATTTTGGGCGGGTTAGAGATGACCTTGCTAATAGTTTCAAGAATGTATGTCCGTGAGGGACGAATGGGCTCACCGGTTATTGTCGTATCCCAGTAGCGGTGGTTCTGCATTATGATTAGCCTTGAGTTACAATTCTTAAGAGGTAAGAGGAAGCCTACATCTTCATCGTTGATAATGACTTTCTCGCCATCCTTAACATCAATACCATACGTCGTCCTAATCCAACGTTCCCAGAAAACCCCATCTACCCACGCAAATCCGACCTGTTTTCTTTCAAGCTCATCCGTGTTGATGCGGATTCCCTTCGCAGCGCGGAGAGCACGTTGATCATTTCGATCTTCGGCCTCTTCGATACGCAATTCTTTGGCGTCACGTAGTTCTTGACGCTCTAGCTGAAATTGATGTATTTGTTTGTCAATCCACTCTAGAGCGGCATTCTTAAGCTCACGCCTGGCATCATCGAACTGCTGCCGGCGTTCTCGGCTTAAAATGGCCAAGACTACAATCTTGCCGTCCATGATCTCACGGGCGTTAGAAGAAGTGAGTTCAGGAACGATAGGGAGCCAGACGGACTTCATCCAGCTGAGTATTTTTCGGGAATCCCGCATATCCTTCGGCGCAATAGGAGGGTAGTACGAAGGCTTGCCATCACGAGATACGGCCAAGCGCGGCCAAGTTGAGATCTTGAATCTCTCTGACATCTTGGGATCTTTGGTCTTGACCAATTTGGCATGGCCGATCATACTGAGTGTCAGGCGTTCCAAGGCTTGGAAGTCTTCAGTGGTGGTGGCATGATCGTACAAATAGACGAAGATAACTTCCTCGGTCTCCTCCAATTTCTTGAAGGATTCTAGGTCGACGTCAGGGACTCCAGAAGCTGTGTCTACAGACTTCTCAGCGAAATCGAGGAGATCACCAATGCCGCGGAGACCATTGTATTCCACTCGTTCTCCTCCCCGGAAGAACAGGAGTGTCGGATAGCCCTGGACGTGAGCATCTTTACAGAGCCTCTTCTCAACATCGCAATTGACTTCTCCGATATTCAGTTTTCCTTTCATTTCACGCGCCATTTGCGCCCAGTTTGGTTGTAGAGCCTGACAGTGGTGACACCAAGGAGCGTAGAACTTGACAAACCACGGATCAAGAGTATTTGTAACAAGCTTCTGGAACTTTTCGGCAGTCAGCTGCTCAGAAACACCTATAGGATTTGGCGTTGCCGTTACTCTTGCGATCTCAACCCACGAGGGTTCGGCTGGCTCGGTTGAGGACGGCGATGTCGTAGATAGCACGGCTTCTTCCTTCTCTTTTGCCTCATCCTGGGTCTCAGGGCCGGTCTCAACAGAGTGAGCACCGACTTTGGGCAGTTTTGGTCCACCCTTTGTCCGTGTACCGGGTCGAATGGACTCTAGGATCTCTTCCATCCACTTGCTCATATATGCGAGATCATTGTCTCCAATCTCCTTTTTCACTTCCTTTCCGTCCTTGAAATATACTACAGTTGGATAACTCGTTACGCCCTTGGCTGTACATGCGTCGCTATATGCTACACAGTTGATCTTCGCAAACTTGAAGTCATAATATCGAGTAAATGAGTTGAGGGAATCTTCGTCATTTTCCTGTTTTGTGGCGATTGGTTTCGACGTATAGTAGAATTCGTAAAGCGTTTGCAGCGTCGGGGCGAAGCGTTTACAATGTCCGCAGTAGGGGGAGAAGAATTCGACAACCCTAAATCACGCAGAAATTAGAAGAAGCTATCATGTTGGGTGGCCAGAGCCTTACCAGTTCCCATGGCTTATGTCTTGGTCTAGGGAATCGCCTTCCAACTCTCTCATTGCCGGCACAGTCACGCCGTTGAATATTGTGTCTGGCTTTAATTCAGAAGCCTCATCCTTGGATTTTGAAGCCGAAGTTTCGGCGGGTACTTCTGCAGCAAAAGTGGTTGCTACCGTCGCCAGCGATAGGAGGGAATAGAGAAGGGAGCGCATTGTGGCGCTGGATGCGGTAGCAAGCCCTGAGAGGGTGGGAACCTCCTATTTGGGAGGAAAGATAAGATTGGATCCAGATATCCAGCGTCCCGCAGCTATCTGATTTAAGGTCCTGGACGAAGTACAGAGTGCGACCCTGAAGTTTGTCGGGGATTGCTAGTGGCCGGGGAATCCTGAAGCGGCGGGAGAACAAATGTCCACCGCGGGTCCAAAAGCCACCCAGAGGGAGCTCGGGGGCAGGGGTAGTCCAGGCTTGGCAGTCGCAACTTCATAGCAAGAACATCACCAGCACCATCAATTGAACCACAACCCCACCCCCAACCGCCACATCCACCATGAGAGCTGCCTGCAGGCTCTTTGCCGCTGTTAAGCATGGCCAGTACCTCGAGGCCGGCGCCCCAACAGGCCTCACAGGCCTCACCACACATCCCTCACCTCGATCCGCGTTGTTATACTACTACAGCTCAACCCTCGACAAGCTCCAGAAAATGCCCGAATCATCCGTATACCGCCAATCCACCGAAGCGCTTACCAAACACCGTCTCTCAATTGTCGAGCAGGTTAAGCCGGCCGGCTACGACGCCTGGCTAGAGAAGGTCAAATACCAGTTCGGTGAATCTCCTCAACATTTCAAGTCCTATGAAACTTCGCAGGGTATAGGGATAGCCCTAGAAGAAGAACCAGAAGTTGACCCGAGGTCTGTTGCGGCAGAGTGGGATGGTGAGATGGCACCTCCTACTTTAGAGGGCCCGCGCACCCAGCGCGAGCGGAGGAGTCAGCTTCGGCGGGCGCAGCGAATGAGAGGCGGCAAGAGCTTTGATCCTGAGCAGGAGGTTCAAAAGGCTATTTTAGATCCGGAACCCCAGCTTACGGCTGAGCAGTACGAATGCAATCAACTTAGCAAGCAATAGTCACTAACGTATTTAGGATCTCCGACATTGAGAGCCGAATTGGCGCCGGCCTAATCGAGGAGGTTATTCAGGTGGCTGAAGGAGAGCATAAGCTAGCAAGTGCAATGATCAAGTCAAAAGCGTGAGTAATCTTCATCGCGAGATTCGTAAGAAGGTATATTAACTATGCTTAGCTGGGAAGCCCTTGAAGAACCAGCCCCTGAAGGCCAATGGAGCTACTTTGAGCGCTCCACTAGCCATCACACTACGACTCAAAAGCCGTAAAAGTAGTCGTACAGGCGTTTGTACATAACAGAGTCAAAGAAATATATCAAATAATTATGTCACAATGCAGGGTAGATCTAGTCCGTTTGTTCGCCACGTGATTATTCCTTTCATTTGATTCAATCTGTTGTTGACTTTCGCATCTCAGTTTGGGCGTGTCTCGAATATCTTTTCTATTGTGTTATTCCAAGGAACACAACCGTAACGTTGAGAACTACCTAACCACCTTCTTAAATGAGAAGTCTCATACAAAGCACTATCTTAGCCCATCGAAAACGATGGCTGTGGTTTCTCAAGCACCAGGTCCTGGGAAGTAAATACCCACATAAATTAACATTCTCTATTAAAGCAAAATTCTTATAATGGCTAAATTTATTCGCGCCTGGTCTTATTGTATGTGTTTGGTCCTCGAATCTTGACAAATCTTTCAGTGCAGTATATTTCCAATAGACACTTTATGTAATTCTCCTTAACTCATTAATATCCCCAAAACTCCCCGTTTTCTAGAATGGAAAAGTCCTCATCAGAATCTATTCGAATACTACGCGGTCCGCAACACCCAAATGTCCTCTAATAAAAACATTGTCTAGAAAAAAATGGTTTTAGATATGATTGATAATGCCTTGTACCATCCACTATGCATCTATGCAACCCAGAGCCAACGATTGTCCAGCAATCCGAAGAACTTTCCCCGCTTAGGAATCCCCCTCTATTTTAGTGACCCTAGAAATGATGTCGCATACCCGATAAATACAATCTCCATCTTTTATAATGCCCATTTCAAAAGATTTCTAAAGGGATATTGGTTTCTTCGAATATTAGTACTCTAGGGCGTACCTATCACTCTTCCATTAGGCTAGTCTCCAACCTCGGGCATATATAACATGTAAAGTAGAATCCCGGAACCAAAATTTTTTTTTTTACATCTAAATCACCGAATCACTAGACTACCCGCCCGACAACGACCGCCCGATCTAAAACAACTACGCGTATTTCTAGGCCACACCAGCTATCTTCGATAAGCCATCCTACGACCCGATATAAACCATCCTTATTTCCCTGCTCTATGTAAAAGTTTCGTCCCAGAACACCATCCACACACTCACTTTCTCAACCGTCCATCATCGGAAAATACACACTACATCACAACCTAATCAATCGCCATCGCTCACATATCTTATCAAAACATCCCTACTGCTTCTTCCACACCACCCCAGGACCTTCTTACACTGCCGAAACCCAACCATACAGAAAGAATTCGAGCCAAAAAAATAAAATAAAATAAAATAAAATAAAATAAAATTCAATTTAATTTCAATTCTCCCGATACTATGCTATTGAATACTTTACTCCACAACACCAAAAACACAACACCGAGGGCAGAACAATTGGGCTGATAAACAGATCGAGGCACAACATATCGTAGACAACTTGATAATCAAGTGTAGAAAGAGAATCTCACCACTGCTGCTATTACAATCAAATCATAGCCTTAAAGACCAGGAACGTGTAATTGACATAGCAAATATCCCATACCGACAACCGATACATCAAGCAGCATATCAATAATCTAGAAGAACGGACGATCACTAACAACCCCCAATCCCTCAAATACAAGATAGCCTCATTAATACATCCTCAGCTTCGACACAGGAGTATATCGCAGGAAACTATTGCATAGGCAAGTGTATATTATCCCTGCACACTCTGCCAAGAAACATGCTCCAACAAGATTGATATCAATACAATCCCCACTACTACACCATCACTCGACACCTGCCCAGGGGAAAATTCCGTATATCCTCGATATCGATATCGATATCAATATCAAACAACTCTTACCATCGTCTTATCAGGCGAATTTTCGATTTAGATAAATCCGCGCGCTCATCTCCGATCAAAGACCAGCATGCTAACAAAACACAAATGCTTAAGATAACAAGCCAGGCACAGCATCCTGCATCCTTAGTCCTAGTTCTGGTTTCAGATTCACTCGTCTCTGCGGTCTAGTAGCCAGCTCAAGAATGAGGCGGTTCAGACCCAGCCACGCTTGATACTAGAAAACGACGCGTACAACTCTGTACACGTGTGTCATTTACAGGTTCGAGAAACTAGAAGACTCTGGCCACCAAAGACGAAGCTGAAGGAACACTTTATTTTAGTCCGCACGAGAGACCCATCATCGTATGCTCACAGGCCGTTGTTACCACTCTAGCCAAGAACCATCGCGTCCCATCACTTCATGTGGCATAAGTGCCTCAACCCATTTAGTGTGGCTTTGCTAAGCAAGAACCTCGGTCTGCCACTTGTTCTACACACAGCATCAGCGCGTAGGGTACGAACGGAGCACCACCACTGCAATGGTTCTGAACAATAATATCCTCCGGTGAGTGAATGCTGCCTAGCCAAGACGTTACTGCAAGCCTGAGTGGAGATATGGCGGGAGCGCAGGCGTCGATGATGTGCATCACGTTGACCGGTTCCAGAAGTGGAAAACATGGCGATTTTTTTTTTTCCTGGCCCCATTGAAAATTAAAAAATATCAACCAGGATCAAATGTGAGGGTGGGTAATCCCTGAGCTTATTTGGACTACCTTCCAAGTCTTGTAGATGCGCTTGGTGTTTGCGAACTACTAGGAAACTGCGAACTTCTGGGCTTCATTGTTCCAAGAAATTTGTCAAAGGAGAGGAGGACGGAATGCAGGCATTTCCATCGGGAAGGTACGCGCGAGCCTAGTAGGAGGTTGCGATGCCGCACTTTCTAGAAAGATCGAGAGCTGATACTATTGATCAGGGATATGCTCAGGCTTCTTCGGCCAAAGTCCTGAAGCGGTAATAGTTGTCGGTGAAGGGCAGAGTTGCATTCGTTGCGGCGGGCGAAATTCGCCGTCAGGCTGACAATTGTGATGCTCATGGATTAGTGAAATGGATTTTCAGCCTGGTCAGCCCAAAGTCGAAGAAGCCATGGTGGCGATTCATCGTAGCATGGTCATGCTGAAGCCTTTGTTGGGGTTCATGGTGCTCAACATTATTGTGTCATCAAACGATCAATTCCTTTCACGGGACGTGTCCGCTTTTTGTCGCACTAGAACGATGCACAGTTCCAGGGCCGTACTCACAGGGGCGGGATAATCTCGGGTAAAATTTCCTCGACTTTTTTTGTAACTTCAAGGGTAGTAGTTTCGCTATCCTCGTGGCCAGATGTGTCACTATTCGTCAGCCGATGGACGGAGCTCCCTGTTAGGGGGAAGCACGTTGAGGCCAGCGGCATACCGCTTTCGGGAGACGCCCATACGAAGCGATACGTAAGCTGACCTGGGAACGGTAGCCAGCCACGAAGGCAAGTGTACAATAGTTTGATTAATCCGAAGCCTAGCGTACTATAGTATGCTGGCTGGTACTGTTCTGGTTTCGACTCTGGTGGTCAGTCCATGAGTCCATGGAAGCTCTGTGCACCTTTCTCGAAAGCGGTGTTTCGCCCAGCGCCCTGTGTGCGTGTTTGCGGCATTTAGAGCCGAGAGGCTTGAGGAAAACTCTGTTTTGCTGCACGTCGGATCTCAACGGGGGTGCCCCTGTCGCTATTGCAACGGCGCCAGCCATCAGCCATGAGCGGCTTTTGGGAGACGTCATTTCTATCTGCTAAGGGCCTCGAGAGCTAGCTTGGCGGCTACAGCTCACACCGCTGCGCCGCACGGCACACGTCGACAGGCCATGGAAGGCGACGCCGTTGCTGCCGGCGACGTTATGCTGGCGGGGCGAGAGAGGAAGAGGCCGAGGAATAGGAAAGAGTTCATACATCTAGGACATACAGTTGGCGGTACGTCCTGGGGCTTGACGAGAGATGGTGTGGGCGTAGACGGGCTGAAACAAGAAGCGTGCCGGGGATAGATCGGGAACAGCCCCTCCCTGCAGGTGCAGCACTTGGCCGCCAACCCAGCAATCAAAGCCGACCGACGGCTGTGGCGTCCAGGGAAGTTCCTCTCGGCCAAAAAATCCTCCTCTCATCCGAAGCAGGCGTGACGCCCACCGCCGCCAATTCGTCGGCAAGTATAGGATACCGAATCTGCTGTCGTCACTCGGGGAGAGAGAGAGTGCTAAAGTGCAGGAAGCGCAGGCATATACAGTACGTACAGCAGGTGGTGGTGATGGGCCGCGACGAGGGCCAGCGTATCTACGTAGTGTGCTGTTACTGGGCGCCCGGTGAAATTATGTCGCCCATATCGATAAGGAATGCACCGCGTCACACCACAGTCGCCCGAGGCTCAATTGGTCGCGATGCCACTGCGAGACGGCCAGAGGAACAACCTTGCGCTGGAGAGAGTCAATCCACGCGGCTTCGGGCCTGACGGTCTAGAACGGATCCAGAAGGTCAGTATTCGCTGGAGAGTGCGGAGAGTATTGTCCTGTACCCGCTGCTCGATGCGCATCTATCGTCCGTGTGTTTGTGTGTGTGTATTTTGGATGGCATCAGTGGCGACCGAGCATAAATCGCCGCACGCTGTCAGGTGCTGGCATCGACTCGGGGCGGGCGCGCGCAATTGGACGCAGGAACCAGCACAACAATAATGCCCATGTCGTGAAAACTCGTCGCCGTACCGCCGGCCACTTGCTCGTCACGTGTGGCTATGCACTTCGCAGCCTGCACCTTCCCTAGGTTCTTTTGGCTCTTTGGCTCCTCCCAACCTCTGGCCACCCAACAATCTCGTACCTAGAACCACCACTGGCGTTGCCGCTGCTTCTACTACTGGGACCGACGTCGAAGCCTTCCACGGGTACGCGCTGGAAGAGAGACGCGCGACTTGTGTCTACAAGACATTAACCTTATTTTTTTTTTTTCCCCCCCGTCTTCTCCTGTTCCTCTCCTTCCTCCTCCGCCGTGCACGCGCTTGCGGCCGCACCCCAGCGTTTCGTCGCGAGGGCCTGGAGCTTACTACCTGACCGGCCAGCACCGGCGTTCGAGGACAGCGACGCGGAAAGCAAGGCGTTTTGGTTGCGGGATCGGAGTCGCGCTTGCCTGGACTGCATCTGAAATTTCCCTCGTCCTCGTCCTCAGTCCTTCCAGCCATCCCAAGCACAACATCCCTCACTTCCCAACACCCCCCAACAGCTCCATCACACCCAGCGGTCTGCCTCCCGCCGGCTGGTGTTCGTGATCCGCTTTTGTACCTGGCTGCCTCGTGCTCGCTGACCAGCGCCTCCACTTGGTCGTCGGCTGAGGCTGAAGGCGCTGTGGGCCCTGCGATCTGCACAAGAGCCCTTGTCCCGCGGGCGTGAACTTGCCGGGCGCAGACAAACTTTCATCAATAGCATCGCCTGCTATTCTACATCGCCAGTCACCCCATCAAGCTCAGGCCGCCTGTCACCCATCTCGCATCCCATCTTGTCCACCTTCACCTGTGGGAACTAGACAGCTCCTCTTGCCGAGATAGTTCCTTGCTGCCGTCCATCGCGTATCACGGCTATCCCACCGCAGACCCACCCCGGCTCCGCAAACTACCTTCGTGGCCTGTCATTCACCATCTCAACCCTCCTGTGCTGCCAACTCGACATTGTTTGCGACCTATCTCACGCAGCATTCAAACTATCTGTAGTCGGATGATTTCACCATCAGCATCCTCAATTGGTCGCGTATTACCCTCCGGTATCAAGTATCATGGACGACCGTTACCGCCAACCCGCCCTGCCTACATCTGCTGGAGGACCCTATCAGTCTATGAATCCGCAACCCTACAATGGCTCACAGAACCTTCCTACACTCCCCCCTCTGCAACACGGTAGCAACGCGTCCCAATTCCCTTCGATATACGGCCACCACAGTAACCCGCAGACGCCAATAACCCCTCATACACCCACTTCCTCTGCGCCAACGAATTCAAGCACTACAATACCACCCATCGCCCCTCCACAACCTCCACTGCGGCCTTTACAGCCATCCCCATATCCATCCTTAATGTCCACGACATACTCGTCACAAGCTCCACTAATATCTTCGACTGCAGCCCATTCAAACAACCACCACTTAGCCCCAGCGCCTCTATCCAGCGGATTGCAGGACGTCCGTGTGAGCGGCATCGGCTTGGCGCCTCATTCCCAGCTCTATCCTCACCCCCCTATCCTGTCTAACCAAGAACCAGAGCCAGTTCATGTTGTCGGCCAGCAGGGCCGTCGTGGGGTCTTACCCACGCATCCGGGGCGACCACCTCCAACAGCAGGGAAAGCACCCGCAAACCCCAATAAGAACTCGGAAGGAAAATTCGAGTGCCCTCATTGTAACAAGACCTATCTTCATCTAAAACATTTGAAACGCCACCTGTTGCGCCGTAAGTCCAGCCCGGTACAATCTTTCAACAATATTTACTAATTTCTCGTAGACACCGGCGAAAGACCCTATCAATGTCACTTATGTAAGGACACATTCTCGCGCAGCGACATCTTGAAAAGACATTTCCAGAAGTGCTCGATAAGACGGGGAAATCCGACGGGCGCGAGCCATCTTCAAAATGCGCAATCTCACCTGCAGAAGAATCGGCCGAGTGGCGCTGAGGCAAATTCCTATCTTGGGCATCTTCCTACCTCTGTCGCATACTCCGATGGTTCCTATGGCAATACTTTGGCGGGGATGCCCTCAATGTCCTCCATGTCCAATGACCCATCGGCGTATGCTGATGGTCTTCCGCCTATGTCTGCTCAGTCTTTGTCTGCAAGGACCTCCCGTTCCAATAGCCTTATCCGTCCCGGTAGTGGGGTTGAAGAGAACAGAAGGAGCCTATCTGCGCTTGACTTTGGCTCAAATGGGAGAGCTTTCAATAGCAACGATTTTCGTAACCCCTCTGGGCTTCCAAATGGCATGTCTCAAGAAATGAGCTCATACGGGTCACAGCAAAACCAAAATTCCGGGGCAATGCCTGGCGCTGCGAATCATTATAGCTATGACCAAAATAACATGCCTGTGAAGTCCGAAGACGCGAATGCAGCTTCATACGGACGTCCCACCCTCCCCAACGTGGATAGTTTATCTACCACGCAGGACAACACATTAAGATGGAACGGCTCCTTTAACGGAGAGTCACAGGACAACTTCCTCATCAACTCCAGTATGGCGAGTGGCCCCAATTCCAGCAGAATCGGTAATGTTCTGACTGTGAATAACTTTTAGACGCCAGAAGAACATTCGCATGATAGCATGTTTAGTGGGCTATACTCCAATGCTTCCGGGTTCGTCGACGCAATTCCAATCTTTGACAACTGGGTTCTCGGCCCTTCTGATCCTCTGCAGAGCAAAGCGGAGGCCTTGGTAGCATTCTGTTATCCCGATCCGTCCCTTTTCTCACCAGGGTCTCATGAAGCGCGGAATTACGCGAATCTCAAGGAAATGCTTACAGTTGAGAATCTCAAGCATTTCCTCGGAGAGTATAAGCATTTTCAAAGCCACTGGCCAATGATACATATGCCAACATTCAATCCGACCAATACCAATGACGGGCTCATTCTTGCTATGGTGTGTATCGGTGCAGTCTATTCTGATCGTGTCGGGGTTAACGGGGTTCGGTGGTTGATGGAGCTTGTCAAGACTTCGATCCAACGGTCATTCGAGGTATACAAGAGCGTTACGCAAATTGGCTATGAAGATAAATATGATTGGTCTCAATGCAATATTGAAGAGATTCAGGCAATGGTCTTGATCAGTGCATTGTTTATTTGGCACGGATCAAAATCACAACGGCAACAGGGGCGGGAGGATTTCCGGATACTTGCGTCAATTGCACGCCAGGCTAGCCTCCTATCTCCAATTCCCGTGGAGCATCCAAATTTCAGTACCCTACATCAGGCCGGACAGCTTGATTGCGCTGAAATACGTACATGGTCTTGGATCTCCTGGGTGGGGCAGGAGATGCGAGCGAGAGTGATGTACCTGATTTTCCTTCTGGATGCCGCTCTTACGATTTTCTTCAACAGCCAGCCTCAGTTCGACATTTACGAAATCAAGCTGCCACTGCCTGCAGACGATGCAGCGTGGGATGCGAAGTCGGAAGAAGAATGTGCAGGCGCCATAGGTTTAAGGGGCAAAGCTGCTCAAGCAAGTAATACCACTGGGAGCAAAGGCACGAAACAGTTGGGCATGTCAGATGCCCTTTTCTTCCTCCAGAACGGGGGCGACTTGTCCCAAAGGGCTACGAATGTCTACTCAAAGTTTATACTGATCCATGCGATTCATGTCCAGATCTTCAAAGTTCAACAACAAATCATAAGTCTCAACAACTTTTCAAATTACGGTGGCTTTTCCTCAAGCGGAGCTAGCACGCCTCGATCAGCAAATGAGTGGAACTCTACAGACGGTTCAACGAGTACTGGACACAGTGGACAGGTCACGCCGACTGAAGGGGTCAACAGCCAGTTTTCGCAGGCCCATCAGGTGCTCCGCCTTACTATGAGTGCTGTTGAGCGCTGGAAGAAGACTTGGGATGTAGACATGCAACTCCAATACCCTCCCAACGAACCACGCGTTGGTTTTTGTAGGGATGGTATCCACTTCTACTTCCTTGCCAAAGTGTTCCTCCGAAACTCTCGGCGCGAAGAATGGGCCGCTCCGCCTGACATTCGGATCCAACAGGTTCTTAATATCCTCAACCAAATCAAAGCCCACGTTGCTTCCGAGCAAGCTCAGAAAGGTCTCGACATCGGTTCAATCACTGCTATGGACGACAGCTATGGGGTAGCGGATCTGACCCTTGACATGAAATTACTCTTCACTCCTATCAAACAAATCGCCTGATAGTCTCAGCCCGGCAATCAATTCCCATAGTAACTTTTTCGCTTTGCTAAGATACACGATGCACGAGTCGTTTTAGACCTCCAATCTTTTTGACCCTTCGGAGATACTGGGCATGACTAGTCGATGGCCCGACGTATTTATTATCGGGTCGAAACCTATTGGACGACGAGCCTATTTGCATTTCTCTATTCGCGCCCTAGTAAATCCTAGAAACATGCATAGCACGACGGCGTTATCGGTTCAAACTCTTACCAAAAGTACGGCAGAGGGAGTCTCTCATCCGGCCAGAACATGTCCACCCTATCAATTTGACGATTCATTGGGCGGTTTTGTTTTCTTCTTACGAATTACCTTTTTCCAAAAAGCATTAGACATTTACCTCACGGCTTGCATTTGCCAGGCGCAACTTCGGGAAACAAGGGCAATAGACAACAAACTTTCCTGCATTTTATGGGCTCAGTCCCCCTGCATGTATCGGCTGATTTCTTTTGCATAAAAGAAACAGCGCAGATGTTGTCACCAAAGTTCATGTAAATTGTTAAACCTTTCGTGGTTTTCGGAGAACAGCTACGAGACTATGATTTGATTTAGATTTAAAACAAAAAAAAAATAAGGGAAGTTAGGGAAGCAAAGCAGATTCATCCTGACTGCTAAGTCAATCAAAACTATTGGCTCCAATCGTTTTTATACGTACGTGATAGTTAATTGCTCTATATCTCCTTATGGATCGTTATTAGTTGTGTTGTCGTCTGGCCGCTAGCGAAGGTTCGGGGCGACTGGAATGTGTTTGAGCCAGCAGTTTCAGCCTTCCAATCTCCTACACTCCCTTGACCTCTGTGCACCGGCTAAAAAGAGGTCTGTGGTAGGTCGTGTCTCGCTTGTTGCTCCTCACATCATGCAATTGTCCCGGAAAGTCTATTCCCAGCACGTGACTCACTACTCAGGTTTATGTCTAACCTATACGAAGATCGTCTGGTCATTGCGCATTGCTTTTCGTTCCTTCTTTGGGCATGGCTTACAGGCTCAGATCGCACTATACAGGTCGCGCATGTGCACCAGTCTATCTTAGTCTCAACATATCATGCTCCTATCAGTTTGCAAGCACATTTGTCGCAGAAAGAGGTCTACAATCCCCGAACTAGACCAAAACACTCCGGAGGCAAAGCACTTGGCACTCCGTTCCGTCCTATTCGTCTTCGACCTACACATCTAGTGCCTCAGGCAAATCGGGTAATATCACCTGCACTGTGATGGTGCCTAGCCCCATCCATCAGCCATGCGAGCACTCATCGTTCGCATGATAGCTTGCTCTCAACTAGTCGATCCATTACCAATGATTTTTGCAGCGGCTAGGGGATGGCGCATGCGGATTCAAGCTTTGTGCCTTGCAGCATTGTAATCTGGGGAAGCCTAAAAGGAAGAATGTCCTTCCATTTTTGTGCGCTCAAGCACCTTCCATTCTCTCCCAGTGCTGGTTGCTGCCAAAAAAAAATTTTTTTTTTTTTTTTTTTTTTTTGCGATAGTCTTTGTGCTTTCAATTTTAATTCTATGCTTTGCTAGTTTAATAACTTAAGTTTTATTCTTCAGCGCTCAGTCGCTTCCGTTGACAAAATGTTTATCCGACCTGGTTTTGTAGTGGTGATTGTGGGGATGACACTGACAAGCCTTTCAACAATGGTTGTAGCGCTGAGGTAAGGGTTTCATACTATAGATGGAGACAGTAGTGAATTTAATCGTCTTTATTAGGTACTACTGCCGTTACTTCTTGATGGGAACGTTTGGAGCAACAGACCATCTTATGTTGGTGGCTTTGGTACGTTGTCCAAGTCTTTAGAGATGTACAGTCAAGCTCACACCTGCTAGTTACTCACATGGGGCAATACTGTCGTCAACTACTATCAAGACGAGACAAGCAGTAGTTTTCGCCCGAGCTTTTTCCGTTCCCCTGTAAGCATTTTGATAATCCTATCGGACAATCAAGCATGCCTAACATTACAATAGGAAAAACGCCCTCTGCTTGAAGTCGCTCTTCGCGGAACGCTCTTAACCTGGTGGATATATCGAATGTCCTACTCCGTAGCATTGTGCTTTGTTAAGCTTTCTATTCTCTTCTTCTACCGGGCGATCGCATCGCATCAGACATTCCGGCGGCTTGTATATATCACCATCACCTTCGTCTGCCTATCCACCTTCGGCGCGACTGTTGCCAGCATTTTCCAGTGCGAGAACCCTACGGATGCTTGGAGCACTGATGCCTTCTTGTCACAGTTCGATGGGAGACCCGGAAGGCTCAAAGGCCCAAAGTGTTTCAATCCATCCCGGCTCTGGGTCTTTACGGCTGCAGTCAATCTTTTCACCGACATTGTAATTCTCCTCCTTCCCATCCCTACTCTATTGAGTCTTAGAATCCCGATGAACAAGCGGTTGGCACTGATCGGCATCTTCTCTGTTGGCATTATGGCCATTGTGGCCTCCTGTGTTCGCATGTGGGTGATGGCGCTTTGGGCAGAATCGCCGGCGAATTCGGCCAAATTTGGCGCTGATCTACTTCTCTGGGGACAAGTTGAGACAAATAGCGGAATAATTTCTGCTTCTGTTCCATTCCTCAGACTCATCTTTAGGGGACGTGGCCACGAAAGCTCAGAGAAGAGACGGGAGATCATTCCGCCCAGACCGCAGCCCAGATCGGACAACAAGCCGGTGGAGATATCGTCGATGGCGTTCTTCTCGGGCCCGGATGCTGATCCAAGCGGGAGCCCAATCTGGAAGCCTTTTATTACAGTGCCGGCGTCGTTGAGCGAATCTGGATCGAGAGGGAGTGGCATGCTGGAGCCGCAATGTCCACATCAGACAGTTTGATTCTATGAAAGAAAGATTGTGCTATTATACTCAATCGGTTCTTGCTCTATGGAAATATTGCACGATGAGACAATTGGACGGTCAGCATGCTAAGATGGTAGCTGGCCTACCCCGCCACTACGTCTGTCCGCGTCGCTGGTGGCACAGCTGTGTCCATCTCTCCATCAGATTCGACCTATCTCAGACTCGCGAGCAGGTATGGAGGATGCACAGCCGAGATTGTGGACCATCATGCGCGTGCTCAGCAACCCCAAGCAGGCAGACTTGCCACAAGTGAGACTGCCGGCACGCTTGCGGCGCCCAGGACTGGGGATGGACTGAAGCGGTGTGTTCTACGGTGTGCTCTACGGTGTGCACTACGTGCCAACCTTCCGACATGTCGAGGTCACAAGACGCATTTTACTCAATCTTCTCAGCAGTCATCCCATGCCTTGACGGCTCAATTGGCTGGGATTGCGAGTTGTGTTAGCGTGATGGCGGAAAATAAATATGGCGGACTGAATAGAATCAATACGGAAATAGAAAGAATTGACTTTCAGCAGTGACTGAGCTTTTTTCGTGCTTCAGAGAGCGAATATGAAGGCGCATTATGCACCCCAATTTAGGAAACACTGCGTGTTCCAGGTCCCGAAGCAGGGCAGGCCAGCCCCAGCCTAGCATTCGGATTCGGTTCCAGAGCCAGGCCGGCGGTGCTGGTTCCGAAGGATCGAGGGGTCCGCTCGGACCTCAACTTGTACTTTTAGTGTAGTTGATTGCTGTGTTGTCTCCACCGCCTTCACCAACAAATCCCATGACGCACGCCGCTTTGCCGTCGGCCAACTAGCACAGTGCAATCGCTTCTTCCATGCGTATACAGAGTTAGCTGACAATCGGACAACCTGGCGACCTCACGTGGATTTAAGCTCTTTCTGATCGCCGTCTCCCTCTTCACCATCATCTCCGCCATCCTGGCTTCTCTTCGCTTCGGCACCCGCGCTCCTTCGATTCTCAGTTACTTCAAACCTAACAAGCCTCCTGTTAACGTACAAGCATATAGGCCATTGCTAACCAGTAGCATGGCGCCTGAGAAGTATCGCAAGCCGCCGCAATTACCGCCGAAGTTCACAGGAACGCCGGAGAGTCTAATTGCGGACACGAAGAGACTGGTACGTGGGACAGGATTCTGTTCCCCACTTCAGCCTCAATGCACAATAGCGAAAGGGTTCTCCTCTTCGCACTTATTTTACCTTCCCTATGTCCTAATTCGTCCTTGTACCTAAGCTGACAACGCCAAGATTGACAGGTCGAGGCGCGTACAAGACACCATAGTCCAGGATGTCACGCCCGAAACAGCGACCTTTGAAAATGTCATCCTTCCTTCGGCGCTCGATGACAACGAAATGTCGCTTGAGTCTCACATCATTGGCTTTTACCAAGCCGTGTCCACCGACCAGAAGCTGCGCGATGCTTCCACAGAAGCCGAGAAGCTACTCGATGACTTCAGTATTGAGTCCGGAATGAGGGAAGACGTGTTCAATCTTGTCAACATCGTTCTAAACAAGAAGAACAAGCTTGAACCGGAGTCTCAGCGACTATTGGAGAAAGACCACAAGTCGTTCATTCGGAACGGATTAGGCGTGCCGGCAGGCCCCAAGCGGGATCGGTTCAAAGAGATCAAGAAGCGGCTTAGCGAAATCCAGATCATCTTCCAAAAGAATCTGAACGAGGAGAATGGTGGTTTGTGGTTTACACCCGAAGAGCTTGACGGCGTTCCGGAAGATCTCGTCACATCCTTGAAGAAAGGAGAAGGAGAGAACGAGGGCAAAGTCTGGTTGACATTCAAGTATCCTGACTTGTTCCCGACGCTGAAGTATGCGAACAATGCCGAGGTTCGTAAGCGAGTCTTCATTGCGAACGAGAACAAGTGCAACCAGAACGTTCCTTTGTTCCGGGAAGCAGTTATCCTCCGAGATGAAGCAGCGCGTATCTTGGGCTACAGCAACCATGCCGAATTCAAGATAGAAGATAAAATGGCGAAGACGCCGAAGTCGGTGGATGATTTCTTAGCAGATCTGAGGACCCGTCTTGCTCCTGGTGGTAAGAAAGAGATCGAGAAGCTGCTTGAGTTGAAGAAACAAGATCTGAAAGAGCGTGGACTATCCGACGATGGCACGGATACGCATTACTTCTTGTGGGATCATCGATATTATGACCGCTTGATGTTGGAGAAGGACTTCTCGCTTGACCAACAAAAGATTTCCGAGTACTTCCCACTTTCGACCACCATCGAAGGCATGCTCGAGATCTTCCAGGAAATTTTCGGTCTCGCATTCATAGAAATTGGTGGGAAAGATCGAGACGAACTCTCCGAGTCTGGGAATGGTTCGGACATTGTCTGGCATGAGGATGTTCAAGTGTTCTCTGTTTGGGACGATGACAGCGAGGGCAATGGCTTTGTCGGATATCTGTACCTTGATCTGTTCCCAAGAGAGGGCAAATACGGTCATGCTGCGAATTTCAACCTTCAACTTGGTTTCATTGACGAGAACGGCAAGCGTCGTTACCCTGCAACGGCTCTTGTCTGCAATTTCTCTAAGCCAACGCCAAAGAAACCGTCTCTATTGAAGCATGATGAAGTCGTTACGCTCTTCCATGAATTGGGTCACGGCATTCATGACCTTGTCTCGCGAACTACGTATTCGCGGTTCCATGGCACGAATACTGTCCGTGACTTCGTAGAGGCACCCAGTCAGATGCTTGAAAACTGGTGCTGGACCCCGTCTCAGCTCCGCTCTCTGTCACGCCACTACTCCTACCTCTCGTCTGAGTACGAAGCTGCGTACTATGAATCATCCGGCGAAAAGAAGAAGCCTTCTGAGAGTATTCCTTATGAGCTTATCTCCAGTATCATTAGCACTAAGCACGTCAACGATGCTCTGTTCAACCTCAGGCAGCTCCACTTTGGTATGTTCGACATGACGGTGCATGAGCCTAGCAGCCATGACGACATTCAGAAGCTAGATATTACGAGCCTATACAATAGGCTAAGGCATGAGATTTCCCAGCTTGATGGACCGGAGGTTCTGGATAGTAAAAATGACTGGACGTGGGGTAATGGCCAGGCTACCTTCGGTCATCTAATTGGCGGATATGATGCTGGGTAAGTGTCGCTGCTCACAACTCCTGCGCAGGAGCGGTTTATGCTAACAGATAATAGATACTATGGCTACCTCTACTCGCAAGTCTACTCAACAGATATGTTCTACTCTGTCTTCAAGGAGAACCCAATGAACGGCATGGAAGGCCGACGTTACAGGCATACAGTGCTGGAGAAGGGCGGCAGCAAGGATGAGATGAGCTTGCTTGAAGATTTCCTAGGACGGAAACCGAGCACAGAGGCTTTCTACAAGGATCTCGGCATCTCGAAATAGATATCAAGAGTGCATGTGGGCGGACGAGTGAACATTTGCATAGGCATGGAGCAGCGTATAATAGAGAAACACATCTCAAAAGCAAGTTGTGGTTGGGCCGCAGGCGAGTTTCTTATGATTTGCATCGCATTCTCCTGAGTACTCTAAGGCTCAGAAGACTTGCACTAAGGTAAGCGTATCTCAAATAGGGGGTAGGGGAGCGTCGCTCACGAATTTGTAGACGTGAGGGCTTCACAAAATGCCCATGAATTGCTTTTGCCCTTTGTCTGTATCGTAGGCCGCTGCCTAATTCAACGCTCAGCTGCGTTATGCCATAGGCTAATGTCTCCCCACCACTTCTTTGCTGTCTGCCTCGACGTTCAAATTTAAATTAATTTTTTTTTTTTTAAAATTTTTTTTTGGGACTTTTCCGGCATATTCGGCTGCTCCAGATCTTTCTAGCTCTATTGCTTGCTTGGGAGTTTAACCAACGTCCAAGCCGAAGTCCAAGCCTTCCAGCACCGGGTGAATAGGTAGACCTTGGCACTCTGTACCATAGCCGCAACGACGGATTCTTGACAGCCTTTCTAGAATAAACCACTTCCCGAGGCAGTTGTCATTTCTATGCACGTTATATCAATCGAGATGGCCTTCGGTAGCAATGATTTATTTATAGAGAAGTTGCAGAAAATGGGTATCAGTATGGGAGTGCGAACAAGTATCCTACGAGCGCTGCAAGCGTTAGGAGTTCCTACCGCTATCTGAATCAGAAGCTGGCAACCTTTCCAATCCCACATCGAGCCATGCATCGTTCCGTCTCTACAAAACAGGACAAGTTAAACTTCGTCATAGAGTATTGGGGACTCCTTGGATTTTGGTGGACTCGAGACAAGCACAGCTACGCATGTGGTAGCCGGGCTCACATGGGGCATACGGACTATTATCACAGCACAACATCTACTGTCCGCTGATTAGGATGCAGCTCGAGTTAAAGCTAGCCTAAGAGAAACTTTCAGTGACTTCGACTGCAACGATGAACTCGACTTAGATCTACCGCCTGGGTACCAAGAGCAAGCCGTTGAGAAGTCTCATAGCCGCACTTTCAAAGTCGACTTGTTCACATATTTGAAAGACATCCCCGGAAGTATCTCCTCAAAATTTCAATCCGTGCGAAAATTCGTGCAGGGCGTGCAGGAGGAGATCTTGTCCAAAGATGGCGGAAAGGATGTCCCCACTTTAATACACTTTAATCCCTATATCCTTCTTTTCCATCTTCGGTGCCACTATCCCCAACTACCCCTACTACCCCGTTAGGTGCAGAATGCCAGGAGCAACTCTGGGATCTCCTCGACGAGCTTCATACGCCCCATCAGCAACTGAACGCGTAGTATTATAAGCTCAAATTGAAAAAGTAGCTCATACCTAGAGACAACCTCATGAATGCTGCCGACCAGATCCGCAATATGAAAGATGCAGAGACAGAACTCAATCCCAAATTCGTGAGATTGACGAAGGATTTCAAGGCCGGAAGCTTCGACACGAGGGGGATATCCAAATTGCTTACTAACTTCCACAATGGTCCGGCGTCACCGAAGAAACCTATCAAGATTAGTGAAACATACTGGGTAAAATTGTAATCCATTTCTGATAGCATGGAAGCCGCCGCTTAATATGTTGGCTACACTGGCCAGTCGCCGGATGATATGTTGTGACGGAACTCTGCCGGCACAACACATGCATTCTATTTCAGCAATATAGCTATATGCTGCAGCAGGAGACCTGGGATGAGAATTTCAAGGACTTTTAATAGATCTTTTAACATGTTGAATTTGGCTACCTGGTAGTTATTGTCGATTGCGAGGCAGTCAGCCAGCGGTTAGAGTGATCACGAATTTCCAAATTTGAAAGAACTCAGAAGGCCGCGAATGAAGCCGTTCAGCTGCATAATCAACTGGCTAACAAGAGGCTCTTCCGATATACCCAAGACTGGTTAGATTCATTAGTAACTAACACTCCAGTTCTGCGAAGGGCCATTAATATTCTATGCTCTGGGGCACACTGGAACGGGTATCAAACCCGCGACTAGATATGCTTCAAATACCATGCGTCTGTTGAATGCGGTGTTATAGAACCCTTCGAATACTGTGACTGTCGTAGAACGCCATATGGAGCATGTGAGTTCGGGTGCTCAGACCATGCTCACGAACGAGGCTGGGAAATATGCCAAAAACCCACTCTGCAGTGCTTGCTAGCCAACCTATCACCAGTCCCCGAAATCAAAATCCTTATTCTTAGGGGAACTGATCCTGGTAAGTCGACGTTTATCAACGCTTTCGTCAAGTATTTGACATTTTCGTCTTTTGGATGAAAGATTCAATACCCAACAATTAAATTAGATTATGCCCTGCTCCTTCGCGTTACAAACCGAAGGTCCATCCTCGGGTCCGTTGGCTCAACACAAGATTAAGGTCAGGGCAGACGGTGACGAGGTCGACAGTAGTAAGGGAGCGTCAGCTATTCAGAAAGCTACGGCATACCCTATCTACTTTGGGGATGTGGAAGCTTATACACCTCATCGGCACCCCCAACATCGGCGAGGGCGGACCAAGACAAGAAGAGCATGATCGATGTTTTATCCGTTCTGCAGAATTATCCTGAGTTTCACGGGATCTTAATTTCGCCTAAGTCGAGCAATTCCCGACTAAATGTCATTTTCCGATTCTATATAAAGAACTTGTCGGGCATCTACACGGGGATGCTGCTCGGGACATGGTGTTCGGATTCGCAAACACCTCCGGTTCGAACTATCGCCCCGGAGACATTTTCGGCTCTCTCGAAGTCCTTCCTCGCAAATACAAGGATGTCATCCCGGAGTTGTACAAGGATACAGTCTACCGCTTCCACTCTAAGAGCTTCCCTTATCTTGCGGTCCAAAAGAAAGGCCATGAGACGGGCAATGTTAATGATTACCGCAGCATTTAGGATCACTCAGGCGAGGAAGTTCATCAACTTTTAGCTTACGTGTAGAGCTTGAGGCTTCACCAAGTCCGAAGTAGTGCGAACTGGAACGAGACTCGTTTCCTCATTAAACAATTCACTGCACCTATGTAGTAAATTTCATCTGCTATCATCGACAGTATAGCAAAGAACACGAAGCAAGCCGAAGGTCTTCAACAAACCAAAGCTACGGGGGCTAAACTAGCGAGGAAGCTACAGATTGTAAGAATCACCCTTATTGTGAAGAGTTAGGTAGATCTTGGACTGTCTGTGCGAATTCTAGGTGCGTTGTTTTCCGCGGGAACGATGACTCGGGTAAGGAGATCAAACTCCGGAAAGTCATATCGAGGTTCGATTTACATTAGTAGGTCTTCATCAGTTCTCTAGTTATGTGATTATAATCCTCCATCTAGCGTAATGAATCACACATTCACTAACCTTACGCTACTACTAAGGTCACAACCCTTGCTGCCTTACAAATGCTCCCCCGTACGTAGTTGGCACGCTGGAGATTCGAAATTGTGCGGCTTTCCTGGGCGGCCAGAATTGCCCCCAATGCGGTCACCGCTCGGGAGAGTATGAGCAAACGAGAGTTAAGCGGAGCGAGCGTCTAGAGACTACCACCGACCTTAATTTTGCGGCCGCGCTCAAGATAAATGACAACGAAGTTGTAGCAAAAGAAGCTCAAATCCAGGCTCTGCAGAAGCGGATCCAAGAACTGGGGTCTGAGAACAGACAGATTCAATAAACAGCAGCTAAGTTCAGTCTGTACTTAATCAAGAGTTCAATCACGCACTACAACGACACAACACTCGAGTATATGGATCACCTAATTAAGGAAGAGAAGCAGAAAATCGGCTTTGGAGGGAATCAGAATCGGCTCGAACAGCTCTGGAAGGATAATAACCAATACAAGGCTTTTTTGATGCAATGGAGAGGAGTAAACACTCTAACGGACGTTCCGCCCAGGTATTAGATGCTAACGGCGTCTATCAAATAGTGGAGGCACTATACCGGATACCTCACTATGGCAGCGGCTTGAAGCACGTTACACGTATTGTTGGAACAGCATTCGCTGCTTCTATCAAGGAACGTCCGTATCGAGTACGTGAACAGCATTACTGGTTAAGGGGTGCATCTCCAGATTCCTAGAGGTCATCTTCGATATCGAATAGGCTGCACAAATCGAATCCGTACGCGCATGCAACGTCGAGATTAGCGAGTTACTTATACTCCCCATTCATGGCCCGGGACCAGCATACCGATGATTCAATACCACCGCAACAGAACCCTTACATGATGTCCCCGCCACGAGTGACCAACTCTTTTTTGAATGAAGAGTATCACCCCCAATAAAAGTACCGTTAGCAAATTCGTACCGTGGTGGGCCTAATTATTCCTTCATAGGGTGCAGTTGGGTATCCTTCTTTGCATCGGAGTTGTTCTCGAGATGGGAAGTGACCACGGGGAACGGTTTATGAGAAGTATGATGACGATGCGCCGCCATCGTACGGTTTACATCCACATGAGCGACAGAAAACTGAGAACCCTGTTTTCCAGTCGAGTCTTGCAAAGAAGGCTAGTCGGCCGACATGGTAGAAAACCTCGGGGAAGGGATTTAAGTGACTAGCCCAGGGCATTTGAAGCACTCTCTTTGGTAATATTTTCTTTTGTCATGGATATCAAATTGATATTATCGGATAAACGAATTATTTTATTTTATTTTCAACAACATATTCTATCTATTCATTAACGTCGAAGTCTTCATATTGGAAAAGTAATGTCTATATCTTCTCGCCATCCAAGATAAGTCTTGCCTCCTCACTCTTCCACCAGCTAACTCCCTCCTTGCCCGGGAACTCGAACCTGTCCATGCTCTCGGGCTTCATCTCGACGCTGTATCCGGGTGACATGGGCGTGACATAGTATCCATCTTTAATTTCACTGGGGTGGAAAAAATGTTCATGCAAATGATCAACATACTCCAGCACCGACTTCTTCCCGGACACGACCACGTAATCGATGGTAGAGAGGTGCTGAGTGTATTCTGGGAGGCCTACCCCGCCGGAGTGTGGCACGATGGGGATGTTGTATTTTGCAGCCATGAGGAGGACAGCGAGGACCTCGTTGACGCCGCCCATTCGGCAGGCATCGATTTGGCAGACATCAATGGCCCCACTCATAAGGAACTGCTTGAACATGACGCGATTCTGGCACATCTCGCCAGTAGCAACGCCGATATTGTAGGGTTTCAGCGCATTGCGGATCGCCTTATGGCCCAGGACTAAATAGGCGTCGTTAGTAATGTATCCAGAGGCAACGAGAAAGAGCACTAAGTAGCCATACCATCATCCGGACTTGTTGGCTCCTCGATGAACCAGGGCTTGAACTCCGCCAATTTTTTCATATACTCGATCGCCTCGGGTACACTCCACACCTGATTCGCATCCACCATCAACACATTGCCCTTATCGAATCCAATAATCTCCCTCGCGATCCCCAAGCGCTCTCTATCCTGTTCCACATCCGCCCCGACCTTGATTTTAAAGTGCCGGTACCCCTTCCCTAGCGTTTCCCTCAGCAACGCCCGCATCTTATCTTGTCCGTACCCCAACCACCCGGCAGACGTCGTATACGCCGGCACAGCCCTACTCTGCATCGCCTCCCTCATCCTCCCTTCCTTCCCTCCCTCTACACGTCTCAGAATGCTAACTGCTTCTTCCCTCGTCATCGCATCTTCTATGTACCGGAAATCAATACAGTCCACAAATTCCTCGGGAGTCATGTCCGCGATGATGCGCCAGACAGGCTTGTTCAGCATCTTGGCCCATAGGTCCCAGAGCGCGTTGACAACGGCGCCGAGCGCAAGGTGGATGACGCCCTTTTCTGGGCCAATCCACCGCAGTTGAGAGTCGTTCACTAGGTGGCGCCAGGTTTGGGACCAGGAGGAGGTGAGGGCGGCCAGGGTGCGGTTGGTGATGCGGGAGGCAAGGAGGGAGATTGCGGCGCAGACCAGCTCGTTGCCGCGGCCGATCGTGAAGGTCTGGGTTCGCTGGTTAGGAGTGTTTGGGATTGTGGGTGGTGAAAGGCGGATGAAGAGGAATTAAATTGTTGGAAAGACTGTTTTAGCAGGATATAGAAACTGAGATTAAGAGAAAAGTAGGTGTTAGAGAGAAGACACTTGTAGTGGAAAACAGAGTCACAGATTATGATATTTGAAGAAATATATATATATATATCCCCTCAATTGACCCTTCGGAACAAGCCTGGCGGCCACTGCACTAGAAAATTGTAGAAGAGAAAGCAAAGATCCAAAAAGTATCACGGAATATCTTCTTACCATTCCATGTCCCTTAAATTCACCATCTGTATGCAAAATACAGTACGCCGCCGAATAGTCCCCCGCCGCATTCATAGCATCTGAACCAGTCTTGTCGAGGGACGTCTATAGCTCCCATTAGCATCATACCATCAATCCAAATGGCCTCTTCGTTCTCCCCAAATCCCTCACTGTTGCTTGGATAACCAAACGTACCGGGAACCGCACATCCCTCGTTTCAGCATGCGTAATCGTAACCATATCTCAAACCCCCAAGCGGGGTATCCAAACGACCTTAGGATCTGAAAATAAGACACCCAGCGTTCCTATGAAAAGCCTGAAAAGCAATTCCGTCTAAGAATAACGTACATTTAAAGTGCCAAAAAAAAAAAAACACCTTCTAGGTATAAGCGGAAAAAACAACGCGGACTTATATGAAAAACCCACTCGATCACCAACGTTCAAGTAGCTGCAAAACGACCCCACGTGATAGGTGGAAGAAATACTTGCCGACGTATATACGAGGTCCACACTCGGTCTCTCGGGCGCCCGATTGCGGAAAAAGCCGCGAGGCCGGCAATAGCACGTGAGTCATCTTTAAGCAAGCACCAACCTCAATGGATGTCGAAGGCTCTTGATCGCCGAAATATCTTTCAATAGCGCTATAAAGGTTCTCCTCAAATCTGTTGAGCTCTGGAAACTTCGTTTGCGTCACGCGCGGGGTAATCCTAAATGCTGGTTAAGTTACTGAATGGAGGCATTAGGCTTGAAAAAGCTTGTTGGATGCTCAGGTAGTATTGGCCTGAATGGGTACGAAATGCTTTGCTGGACTCAGTGAGAAATGTGGCCATTTGGTACGTAAACATGAATAGAAACCATGATTTTATCCCGATGGGTGATAGCATGGACACTTCATGAGAGGTTTTTTTTCTCATTTTAAGCGTTTCAACTCTCATGGAGGCCATTCCTATAAGTACATATATGGCTAGGAAGCACTGTGGCACCCCGCTGCTCAAATCAGACCGTGAAAATATGCTGTTTACCCTCTGAAAGCTTGGGCCATAGTCCTTGTCGCTCATTTGATACCACGCTTCTCGCATTCACTGTAATAGATGACCACACGCCAGAGCTTCTTAACCAAAAGTTCGGCTTCCTCATCGAGAGCCTGTATATATTGTTAGTAGGATGTTTTTGACATGCCAGCATCAACAATAGAATACGTACGCCCTCCAAATTCTCCACTAAATCCTGCGGCTCTCCTTTGTTCTTCAAATGGTCAATGATCGCCTCAACCAACATATCCTCCTGCACGCCCAATGTGTCTAAGATTTTCTTTTCGGCCCAATCCTTGATATCCTTATCGATATTTTTATCAAGTAGGTGATCCCAAGAAACAGGCCACTTCCAGAGTCCGTCCTTGTCATTGGGAATTTCTCTAGCCAATACCTGCTGTGCTTCGGCGATTTCTTCGGCAGTGAGATTAACGCGAACGGATTGATCGAAAAGGATAGGCTTGAGCGTGCGTTTATGGGAGGGTTGCTCGGCGATTTCTTCGTCTTCGAGCAGGTTCTCGACTTCGGCGGCAGTACGGCGCGGAGCAGCAGCTTCTTCGATCTTTTTGGCTGCCGCACCGAGAGAGAGCTTGAACCGTGCTGGCTCTTGACGAGCCTGGGTCCGACGCTGTAATTCTTCGGCTTGTTGGTCGAGGAAGCTGTCCGCTAAACCGCGAGCAATTTCCCTCTCTTTCTCCTGCGCGGCCAACTCACGTTCTTCTGCTGCTCGATCTAGGGCGTCATCCTTTTCCTCCTTCTCCTTTATTCTCTGCCTCTCTCGCATGTAGGCGCCGGGATCTCGGTAGAATGGGACGCTCTTCCTAGAGGCCTCATGGTCGTCATCGAAGTTCTTGAGATGGTTTGCCTGAGCATCACGCCTCTGTTGCAATTCATTTTCCTGATTCTTCATACGATCGCTCGTTCGTTGAAGTGAAGTGGCGCTTCTACTTTCATGTTTCAACCAAGTGTTCAGCTTCCTCTTGAATACCTCGTCTTGCTCTTCCTCGGCCTTCTTCTTGTGACGCCGCTCGATCTCCGAGTCACTAGCAGGATCATCGTCGTACTCGTGGTTGATGTAGATGCCATTGCTAAGAGTGCCACCGTTCGTGAAGTTAACGGCTCCTTGATAGTCACGCGGAAATTGTGACCCCTTGGGACCGCTTGGTGCGCCCTGGATACCACGATCAGCTTTTGGTCCTAAAGGCACGCCGTTGACACCTGAACTTGATGGGCCCGTGGGAGCAGAGAGGGGAGGAGAACGCCGACCACTTCGACGACGTTCTTCGGCCTCCATTTCTTCTTCCCGTCGGAGACGTTCTTGGTCACGCTGAATGGAACGATCCCTAAACGATGCAATCTCGGATGCAACAATCTCGCGCATTTCCGCTGGGATGTCTGCCAATTCATCTTCGGCGGCAGACAACGGAATGTGGATAATCTCTGCACCATCGCCATCCTGCGCTTGGGTGTCGTGCATCATGATATCGCTGCTATGGTCAATTGGGGGTGCAGTTCGAGGGTTGAAGAGACTCGCGAGGACCTGAGCAAGTAAGTCCTTTGCCGTGTCGATTCGGAATTGGGCGGTAGCCTCATCCTCATTTCGGCGAGCTTTCCACTCTTCGTAGTACTTGACGGAAGCGTCGTCGACCATAACCTGCAGTTTGGTCTTTTCAACCTCCTCTTCCTCGCCCTCTTGCTTCACTTTACCCGGCTCCTGGCGCTTTGTTGGTACCAGAACATTCTTAAAGACCTCAGCGGCCGTCTCCAAGCTTTGGGCGTCTTCGTATTCTGCAAAGCCAAATGTCTGAGGTTTGTTGTTCGCGTCCGTAGCCCTAGTCCAGCGGCGTAAGCTGCCTGCAGTTTCTAAAATGCGTTCCATACCCTCATCGCCACTAACGCCTTCTGCGATATTTCCAATGAAGATAGTCCGAGCGATTTCCTCGCGCGTCGGGGGAATCAGAAGTTGTGTGGTTTCCCTTCCCTTTTGCTGGTCCGCGTCCCGCATGTTCATATCCATACCGAGTCCACGCCTCATTGGAGTCTGCGTACTCTCTCTTCGTCCGGCAGAGCCATCGGTGCCGCCACCGCGTCCTGGGCCAGCCGTTCCAAGGCGAATAACGGGCGCATTGAAGTTGATGTTCGGCATACTTGTCGGAGGCTGCCAGCTCGAGGGCAAGGGCCGTGGGCCGCCGAGTTGCGGAGGCCCATTAGCCGATACACCGGGGGGAGGAGCGACGCCGGGCGCGGCTGGAGTTGAAGCGCCTGGCGGAGGGCCTGCAAGTGATGATCGGTTATCCTCCTGTATCTCTATATGATGATTAGGTGTAAGAGGAGTAGGTGACTAACCCATTCCCGGCGGTGCCATAGGCGGCGATCCTCCATATCCTGGCGGGCGATTGTACCCAGGAGGGGCTTATTAGTTAGCTGTATTCAAGTCGAGAGGCTGGAAAAGGTATCATACCGCCGTAATTGTACATCTTTGATGCAACCAACAAAGCGCTTTGTCTTGGACCTTGTAAATCGGAATAAGAAACAGACACACGAGGGCTAACGTTGGTCGATTGTTGTGGTTAGGAGGACAGTGGAACTCGTCGCGCAAATGAATCTTCGATACAAGAAGCACGGGCCAGCTGAAGACCTGCCGAGAAAATTGGCAGGCGCGACCTGATCACTCATTTCACGTTCCCTCGCATCCAACATCAATCTTTCTCTACAATGGTCCTATATTTACTATGACTTCTTCTTTCTTTGGCCCATCCAGCCCATAATAATATCTATAATGGGTTCCCGACACATCAGCGAGCGCCTGCTCCGCCCCGTAGCTCCTCTTTCCCGTACCCTCTATACATCCACTCTCTATCGGATGCCCGCACCATGGACGCAGCGTACTATATCCACATCCCAATCATCGCAGCAGACTCAGCCGCAGCCTAAGCAATCCGGCAATGATGTTACAAGCCGGGTAATCGACGGCCTCTTCGGTAACATGTCCCGACAACCATCTTCTGTCCATCGTCCCCTAGTCCGAACGCGAACGGCAACTGAAGATCGAACATTCGGTGTGGAATTCAGCAACCCGGGGGCATCTACGAAGCGTGCTTCCCTGAATGTGGAAAACATGCTTTCACCCTCGACCCCATCCCGGCGGGAGATTCCTATGCAAAAGCAGCTTCTCCCCGAAGACGACCCGGACACCAAGTGGCCGCGGCTGAATGCTAGCTCTGGGCGATCTGTTCCGTTGGATCCTGTTAAGGGGCGGGATATTGTACGCGGGTTGAATATGTTGGGTAGTTTGATAGGGAGGAATAAGGTTAGGGCTGATTTTTATAAGCAGAGGTTCCATGAGCGGCCTGGGTTGAAGCGGAAGAGGCTGAAGAGTGAGAGGTGGAGGTTTAGGTTTAAGAACGGTTTCCGGGATGTTACGGCAAGGGTCAGTGAGTTGACGCGGAAGGGCTGGTAGAAAGAAATGGTGGTGGGCACTGAATCGCTGATGAGCTTTGGCATTGGCACACATATTGTATTATACATGTGAGTCTCATCGAGCATCACGGGCGAAAATCCGGATAGAAGGGGCATGCAATTTCCAAGGTTTTCTGTATAAACCATAAATATACAAGTCGCCAACCTAATAGTATTGATGTAGAAGATGTGGCCTTGAGGCAATAATTCGGCTTCGAGATTCATGTGAAGTGCTTTAGAATTCGCTAGCCAGAATATCCTTGCCCAATCTATTTCCTGAATAGTATGCTTGACCTTTTTTCCCGAACTATTCCAAACCTTATTCCTTAATCTTTCTTGCCAACCCCGTAGCCGTACCCTCCATAACCACCTCCATTCGCAACAGGCAGCCCATAGCCTCCATATCTCGAACCAGGGACCTTATCCCTAGCATACCTCTTCAGCCTCCTCGGCAACTCCACGCCCCTAAAGTACGCCACGCAAATCGCCGCCGACGCGCCCGCGCTCAAGAAACAGTACAAAAACGTAGACTTATAGACATGACCTCCATACCCACTCCACCCTGGCGGGAGTGTTGTGCTCGGATACCATCGCACCGAGAATTGTAGAGGCAAAGCGTCGCCGATGGAGACACGGATATTTCTTGTATGCGAACTAACGCTATACGCACTCGCCGCATCGACCGTCCCTGGACTAACGCTCTTGGGCGCCGCGTGCACTAGCAGGTTCAAATGATTCCCAATATGTAGATGGCTGAGCTGTAATGTCCCCGCTAAGGCAATAATCAGAGGTGTGTAAAGCGTTGATTGTGAGCCAAGGGCGCCTTCCTGCGTACTGGAGTCGGAGACTGTGTACTCGGAAGTTGGAGAGGGAGGAAGGGGTTTGGAGGGAATTCGGCAGGTTAGCGGGGCGTCGTTGTGGATGTAGAATTCGAGGAGGTGGAAGAAAGGGTCCGAAATGAAGTCGACTGTGCAGTTTATTTCTATGACGTGCCATATTAGCTTCTTTTCTAGTCGTTTTATTTAACCATTGGGGAAGTGGGCGTGATTTTGTACCTTTCTCTACACCGAAGAAGAGCTCTAGTGGTCGACCCGTCTCATTGCAAGTTGGGAAGGGCACATACTGCAATTGCCCTGAGGCATCTGTAATCTGGCGAATAGTCAATTCAAGTGCTTCGACATGACTGCAGTTCTCGAGGTATGTGACTTCGAGAGGATAATCAAGGAGTGGCATACATGTTCCCCAGTTTCTCTACCCCATAATCAGCTTCACTTCATTTTCAAGGCCTTGCGACAATTCTGGGCTCTTTCTTACACAACCCGGCAGGGAAACTCACATGGTCCTATTCAGGCAGCTGACAGGAATACTCTCCCCCGCCTGATATCCCTCCGCTGAGGCCTTCAAGGTTTCCTGACCGCTCAGTGCCGCACCTAGGGATACCCAAAATGAGTACAGCACAAGCAGAGGGAGCCACGATGAGAATGGCCGAGACATGGCCAAAATAGGAAACATATATACAAGGAAATGTTATATCATAAGTAACATCTCCGGTGAAGAGCATGTAAACAAGCCCATGTGTCCACTTCGGCCGGCGTTCAGATTAAAATGGGCGTTATGTAAGATGCAACTGACGCTTTGACCACCTCTACTTCACCTCCGTTCCATCTCCGCATCGACCCCACAGACATTCACTTTGAGATCATGTTTATAGATTATCTTTGGGATATGCGCATTTGTATTGTTGATACAATTTGTCAAACTTAGTCTATGATCCCCGAAGGTCGCTCCCGAACATTGTTTTTACCATCATCAATCATAACCATTCAGCCGACCTGTATGTCGCGTCCATTTACAAAGCAGCCTTCTTCTTGAAGGCATTGATGAGCCCGCTCGTGCTGGCATCATGCTTCGTCGACTCGCCGGGCTCATCAAGCTCAGTCAGGATTTTCTCTGTAAACTTATCAGTATCCGGAATTGGCATATCGTGTGAGGCCACTTACTAGCCAAGACCTTTCCCAATTCGACACCCCACTGGTCGAAAGAGTTGATGTTCCAGACGGCACCCTCCGTGAATGTCAGGTGCTCGTAGTATACGATCAAGGCACCAAGAGTAGCTGGAGTGATCTTCTCGGCGAGGATAGAAGTCGTAGGTCGGTTGCCCAAGAAGGTCTTGTGGGACACCAAGCTCTCAGGAGCACCCTCAGCTTTTACCTCTTCTGGGGTCTTGCCAACCATGAGAGCCTCAGCCTGAGCAAAAAAGTTGGACGCAAGCATCCTATATAGGTTAGTGAGCGATATTTAAACGCAAAACGGTTTCTGCCTTACTTTTGGTGCTTGTTGTTCTCAACAGGATTGTGGCTCTGAGCAGCCATAATGAAGTCAGTAGGGATGAGCTTGGTACCTTGGTGAAGAAGCTGGTAGAAAGAATGTTGAGCATTGGTAGCCGGCTCTCCGAATAGAATAGGTCCAGTGGTGTACTTGACATAGTCGCCGCTGCGGGTGATGGCCTTTCCGTTGGACTCCATGGACAATTGCTGGAGGTAAGCTGGGAATCGATGGAGGTACTGATCGAAACTACAGTCACTCAGTACCAGATTCCTATCATGAGGTTTCTACACTTACGGAGAAACAAGATGCGTCTGGGCTCCAAAGAAGTCGGAATACCAGACACTCAATAAGCCACCGATTACCGGAATGTTCTTCTCCAGTGGAGTCTCCTTGAAGTGTTTGTCCATTGCGTGCGCACCAGCGAGGAATTGATGGAAGTTTTCGAAGCCGATATAGAGGGCGACACTCAATCCGATTGCGCTCCAGACACTATAGCGTCCACCAACCCAATCTGAGAAGCCGAACATGTTCTTCTTGTCGATGCCAAACTTGGTGACCTCGGCCTCATTGGTCGACAGGGCAACGAAATGCTTAGCGATATCCTCCTGGCTAGCCTTCTCTAGAAACCATTTCTTCGCTGTGTTCGCATTGGTTGTGGTTTCGGCGGTGGTGAAGGTCTTAGAAGCGATGAGGAAGAGCGTGGTTTCGGGATCCGAGTCCTTAAGCGCCTCGGCGATATGGGTACCGTCAATGTTGGAGACGAAGTGCAGCTTGAGATCACGGTCGCCGTATGGCTTAAGTGCCTCAGAGACCATGACGGGGCCACTTTATAGTGCTCAGTAGGTGACTTGCATTTGAAAAAACTATTGTTACAGGACCAATACTTACAGATCGGAACCACCAATACCGACATTGATAATGGTGTTGATCTTTTTGCCGGTGTAACCCTTCCACTCTCCGCTTCGGACTTGTTCGGTGAACTCCTTCATATGATCAAGCACGCTGTTGACTTCCTCGACGACGCTCTGTCCATCAACCTGCATAGGCTGGTTGCTGACGTTACGAAGGGCAACGTGGTAGACGGCGCGGTTTTCGGTGAAGTTGATTTTCTCGCCCGCAAACATCTGATCACGGAGCTGCTCGAGGTTGGCCTCCTTCGCTAGCTCGACGAGGAGCTTTAATGTCTCCTCGGTGATAAAGTTTTTGGAGAAGTCGAACAGGGTGTCAGAGTTGTCTGCATTGTTATGGAACGTGAAAGAGAACTTCTCGAACCGCTGGGGGTCCTGCTTGAAGTACTCCTTGAGAACAATGTCCTTTCCAAGCTTTTGATGGTGGTCTTGGAGGGCACTCCAGGCCGACAGATCCGAAGCCTGTGCGAATCCGGGCATTGTCACTGTAGTTGTTCTGCACAGGTTTTGGGCAGGGTTAGTGAGACTCGGCGGGATATCGAATGAGGGGCGGTCACGAACAGGTGCGAGAGCTTCAATTGAGGGATTGTAGGTATGAGGAATAAATATTCGAAAGACTAGCAAAAACGTGTCCGAGTATTAAGCTTTTTCCGCGGGAATTCTTGCCAGAAGATTATCGGAAAGAAGAAAGGAGACTCAGTGAGTTGCGGGCAGCCTCGCTCTCCGTGGATGGTGGGGGACCCACGTCACACGATCCGTAGAGGGGAAATCCACCTAGTCCCAGCTGGGCAAGGCGTCTGAAGCCCTCGAACTGCGATCTTCTCACACACCCCTCCGACTCCGCATGCAATTGGTTAGAAAGCACCACAAAGCATTTTACTCAGCGTGCCCTGAATGTTATGCAACAAAATAATATGCACACCGTGGATCCAGCACGGTAGGGCTCTATGGATCAACTACAACAACAGGACTCCATGTTTCTTCACACGTTGGTATCGTCTTGAATTGCTTGTATTTGAATTGACTCTCACACAAATGCTGCCTCATGTGCCTGATTCATGATACCCATTGCCGAGACCCGAGCACTCCTACCCGAAGAAAGTATCAAACACCAATCTCCAGTCCGGCAAGAACAATATCGCTCCATCTAGCGACGAAGTCCAGGCTCAAGAGTAGCAAAATGGCGAGGCCTCGTGCTTGCCGGCATTTTCGGTAAGGCATTCAGCAAAAATGAGCTACCCAACTACCGTTACCTCGTCGAGCACTTCAAGGGATCTAACGATTTCAATCAACATAAAGCTCACACCCTATCTCTCGGCTACACCCTCAAACGACGGATCCTTTACAGAACCGCCAGCATCGCCAAGACCGGCAACTGGTCGGTTGTACGACCATCCCGCAAACTGCTGTTGCATAGTCTGGGACAACATCGGCCCGTCAACGTACGAATCTGTTGGTGCCTCGGATGTGAACTCGCGGTCGAAGTTAGCAGTGTCCTTGGCGTCAGTCTGTGCAAACATTAGCAAGGCCCCCGTTATTCGGCAAAGCATCGATTGTTACATACCACATTGGGCTTAAAGCTTGGCTCATACTTCCGCTCCAAAAGCTTTCGCCAGTCGATGCTATGGAAGAAGTAGTGAGCCTTGATTTCTGCGGCACCCTTTGCGCCCAATCGCTTTTCAGCGTTTCGGTCGAGTAGACGGGTTAGCAGATCTCGTGCGGCAGGTGGTACGATCTCCGGGCCGGGGAAATGGAGAGGCTCCGTTAAAATCTTACGGTACATGTCGTTGGTGTTCTCATCGTAGAATGGTGGTAGACCCGTTAACATCTCGTAAAGGAGGACGCCTAGAGTCCACCAATCAACAGTCTTTGTATAACCAGCGCCAGTTAGGAGCTCAGGAGCGAGGTACTCTGGTGTGCCGCAGAATGCTGCAAGCGAATTAGTGGTGTTTAGGAAACGGGAGGTTGTACAGCCTTACTGTTAGTTCTATCTTCATCTTTCATATCTAGCTTGCAAAGACCGAAATCACACAAGGCGATGTGGCCCGTGTAGTCTAAAAGGATATTCTCCGGCTTAAGGTCTCGGTAAATGACATTGAATCCATGTAAGCATTCAAGCGCGCATAATAGTTCTGCAGCGTAGAAACGAGCACGATTGATGTCGAAGCGTTGTTCTTTCTGTAAATGATGAAATAGCTCTCCGCCGTTGACGAAAGCTAGGACCAAATAGAGTTTCTCGGGAGACTGGAAGGAAAACTTGAGAGGAACAATGAAGGGATTGTTAATCTGAGCAAGAACAGAGCGTTCCGCAAGCGTGTGTGCTACTTCGGAGCGGGAGATGATGTGGGCTTTGCGAATGGTCTTCAGGGCATAGATTCGGTGTGTATCACGTTTCCTATATGCACGTTAGTAATTCCCAATATGTCATGGTAGTTCCGGGGTGATCCGTACATCACTTGCATGACCTTGCCAAAGCTTCCTTTGCCCACCACTTTGAGGAGTTCAAAGTCTTCGATTGTGAGCCTATCTTGACGGTTTTCGACAAAGTTTACTCCAATCTTCATGGATCCCGTGCCATATGAGATCTCGACCCACTCGGCACCGCTCTGACCTTGGATAGGCCTGTCCTTCTCCTTCTTGCTTGATTTTGAATCTTCAGAGCTTGTTGACGATTCCTCAAATCGAGGGTTAATCTTGCACGTGCCAATAAAGATATCCTCATTCCTACCGGCATTTGGAGGGGCGGACGGGTTCCGGATATATAGAGATATAGAAAGATCAGTAACACGAGAAACATCAAACTTATACTGCGTGTTGCCGCCTGCCCATAGAGGGTTCTCTGGCGTACCCGAGACTGCATTGATAAAAACCTGCTGCTTGTCGAAGTCTACAAGCGCATATGGCAAATACTTGGACGAGTAGCGGCCATGAATAGTTGGGACAGCATTGATGCTACCAGCGGCTGATTGCGGTCGGTTGGAGTATGAGCCAGCGACACCCTGATTTCGTGATGAGGAGTTGGGTCGCATAGACCCCGCAACTGAAAAGCCGCCGCCCGTTGAGAGCGAACCCTGATGATGCCCGGATGTAAATGCTTGCTCCGCCCCCTGTGGAAGGGAGAAGCCTTTGCCCTCATGGAGGGTTACTATGAGGATACCTGGTTTGAGGGGTGGTGGAGGAGGGGCAGCGTTCGCTTCGGAGGCGGCTGGGGCAGTCAGCAAGCAAGCAATCAAGCGTATTAGTCACAGCAGACGTACCAATGCCATTAGGGTCTTTGGGATCTACGAGAGTTGCGCTGCTCGCTGTGCTTGACGGCTTTGGCGCCGAGTCACCGACTATGGTTGATGTAGATGAAGACCGGCTGAAGGTGTTGGCGAGCGGCGCAAGATGGGTCTCCTTGAGTTCTGCATCGTGTCAGAAAAGTGCCAATGGGAGGAGAGATCAAGAGAACGCACTCTTCGTCAGCTTCCAGGACATGGCTGCGGTTGTCAGGTATAATGAGAATCAGAGGAGACCAAAATGTAGCAGAGTGGCGGCCAGCGTTCGAAGCGGCGGTGGGCGGACTGCCGAGCAACAGCAGGGAACGAAGGAGGGGCGGCCGGGCGGCTGACGAACAGGTAAAAAGCGCGAGGGAAAGGCACTGGTGATATTTGGGGGACAGGACGTAGTGCGCAGGTGGCAAAAGGGGCTCGAAATAGTACTGAAGGGCCAGGTCCTTCAATGTACCTCCGGGATGAGGGTATAGCTTGAGTGCGTCTCAGGCTTGGAGATCGTGCTGGTGCCAAGCCCAAATGGGGGGCGGTGACAAGGCCGTGCTTCTTCCTCAGCAGGCGCACGTCCATCTGGGGCACCCTCATTTCCAGTGTCCAAAAGCCTGATTCACTGTGGGCGGATTGCGCTACTACTATTGCTACTGGGCTTGCTTGAGCTTTTATGAATCCCGACGAAACGTGACGACGTGTATACTTCTTGCAGGCACTCCGGCCTCGGCAACGCTTGCCCCATCATCGCAACTGCACCTGTCACGAACCGCCACTACCCTTATTCATCCAGAGCCAGCGGGTGCAACTCTTCCATTCATCACAGGCACGTCTGAGACGCCATCGTGTTCGGCCGCCGCATTAAGCATCTTCATGCGGAGCGGCCCCGGCTACCCTTTGCTGGAGCGGTGACCACAACGCGCGCTTTCGCCGACACAGCCACATTCACCTCCCTCGCTCCCGACGACCCCTGCGCAGCGACTCTCTATCCGCTAGGAAGTTAGCATGGGCCTCATCAAGAAGAAAACGGCGTCGCGGGGCACTGAAGGCGGCGTGAAGTACGTGTGCGATGTTTGTTCTTCGGACATAACCTCAACAGTAAGTTCCGAGCTTCAGCCGGCTTGATACCAAGCCCACATTGCGCATACATGGCCGAAACGTAACACTGTAAATAGGTCCGCATACGCTGCGCCAACAGTGCCTGCCATGAGTATGACCTCTGCGTTACCTGCTTCTCCGACGCCAAGTTCAATCGAGATCATGACCCTAAAACTCATGCATACCAAGTAATAGAACAACATTCTATACCGATATTCACTGAGGATTGGGGCGCCGATGAAGAACAGGCTCTACTGGAAGGTGCAGAAACATACGGGCTCGGGTCATGGGCAGACATCGCGGATCACATAGGTGGTTTTAGAGCGAAGGACGAAGTGCGTGACCATTACACCGACACCTACATATACAGCTCCAAATTTCCCCTCCCGGAGCATGCCAGCCCAGAGGATAAGGAGCTTGGCGAACGAATACCACGCGAAGTTTTCCAAACACAGAAGAAGAGGAGGATAGAAGAGAGGAAAGATGCAGCCAAGAATGCGCCACCCGCTACACCTAAGCAAAAACCTACAGCCAGTGTCCCGGCCTGTCATGAGGTTCAAGGGTACATGCCAGGGCGACTGGAGTTCGAGACAGAGTATTTCAACGAGGCAGAGGAGGCTGTTCAGCACATGCAATTCGAACCAGGCGAAAGCGAACCTGAAATGGATCTGAAGATGACCATCATGGAGATCTACAATTCCAAGCTGGATGCTCGAGTAGAACGGAAGCGAATCATATTCGAGCATAGGCTACTTGAATACCGGAAGAATGCTGCGGCCGACAAGAAACGGACCAAAGAGGAAAGAGATTTGCTCAATAAAGCCAAGCCATTCGCTCGAATGATGAGGCACGATGACTTTAAGAAGTTTTGCGACGGACTAGAGTATGAGCATAACTTAAGACAAGCCATCGTCCAGCTTCAGGAATGGCGGAACATGCAGATAAGCGACCTCAAAGCGGGCGAGAAATATGAACAAGAAAAGCAGCAACGACAGTCCAGGGGTCCTGCACTGGGCCAGTTCGATCGATTGGCGACAAATAGGATCAGCAAGCCAACACCTCCCTTTGAGGCGCCTTCGGCTTCTTCTGCACTTGTCGCGCCGGAACTGCCTCTCCGATTTCAGCAGAAGAGTGGGTTATCCACGCCGCCCCCTGATCGTGTAACTACAAATGGCACCAACGGAGCAATCAATGGCACCCTGGCTCCTCAGCAAGCGAAGGCGAAATTTATCGCTAAACCGCTACCGAATACAGTTCCGCTAAAGTTTGGAAAAGAGAGTGCATCGGATCTTCAACTACTCAGTCCAGAAGAACGGGATCTGTGTAGTAATTTACGCATCATGCCGAAACCATACCTTGCCATGAAGGAAAATATGATTCGGGAAGCCATGAAGCAAGGCGGCGCAATCAAGAAAAAAATTGCTAGAGAAATATGTAGGATTGACGTCACGAAGGGCAGTCAGCTGTTTGAGTTCTTCGTTCATAATGGCTGGATAGCAAGGGGCTAAAGCGTGTTGCATCATGCGTAATTGGCTGATTTGGCGTCTTTAGTGTTGCTTCGATACCCGGGGAGGTCGAGATTTTGCTCTCTGCCGTTGAGTGGTCGAATCGGAAATGTACATTTTGTGCACGATAGCCATGTTCACCTCAAGCCAGGTTCCTAGTACAAGCTCCTGTAGACTTCGAAGCTCCAAACGCACTCTACCGTTTCACGATTCTTGCGAGATATGCTGTAGTCATAATTCTGTGAATTACAAGCTAAGGTTTTAACTAGCTTATCTTCTTATACAAGAGCCCTAGTTCAATCAGCCCTACTCTGATCTTATGTACCCGGTGGAGGGAACCAACCCACATCACGTGATACCGCCTGCTAGGTCGCGCCTTGCCCAGCTGACCGGGTAGCAACAAGGGTCGCCTGGTTTATTTATGCTGTCTCATCGACCAATTTCCCCGCAACGAAACAGCCAGCAACACCATCGCCATCATGTATTCGTGATTCTTTAATTAGAGTCGCTCGGATTATTGCCCATCGAAGCAGGCACTCTCGCTTTAGGACTTATCGCGATTTCGTCGGGGCTCTAGTTCAGCAGGTCAAATACAAGCCGAGGCAACACTGCATCTCTCTATGGCAACGGCATCGCGGCGACCCGATATGCCTAGCCTTTTCACCCCACCACCAGGAGAAGATAGCTCAGGCCCCAGGGCTGCCATTTTTGCGCCAGTGCCTAGATTTGGAACTGCGACTGAAACTACTAGCCACCAGGTGACCGACTCAGGTGCTAGCGGTGCCCGGAAGCGTTCCCGCAACTATGGGAATGCACACCATCACTCCTCATCATCTCCAAATTTCAGTGTGGGCGTGTGGGCAGATACCCCGTTGAACGCCTCTCGATTTTCCGACGTTAGGAGCCCTCCTCCCCTTGCGAACGAACGCTACGAACTTGCCGGCGGTATGGAGCTGCCGGACATGTTTTCTAGGCACAGTGAGGATTATGACGACTACTACCAACTCCAAAAGCAGCGCGGAATGTGGTCGACGCCAATAAGCCCTCCATCCGGGCTTCCAAACCACCTATCGTCGGCCAACTCCATGCATTCGAGTCCGAGCGGCGCGAAACCGTGGGTGTTAAACCAGATACTGAGCATTGTCGGCGGAGTTGCTGGGAAACTTGTGCAATTCTGCTCTGTACCCTTCCGAGGGTTTCAAGCCGGCGGAGGACAGGCATATTCTTTCAATTCACAGGGAGAAGTCTCAAAGGCCAACGACCCATGTATTGATCGCGGCGAGCAGATGCCACAGGCACTACCAGGAAATTATCCAGAAGACGATTACGGCGTCGTATCAATAGAATCACTCGAAAATGAGCGCCCAAGGATGTCGAAGCGATTACGGACAGGAGAAAATTGGGTGGTGATAGACAAAGACGGTGAAATGAACTCTAGGCCAGTTACTCCACGGTTGTCTGAGAGACGAGTGCCCCAACACGTGAGATCTCCATCGCAGATTCCCCGCCCTATATCCAGAGCTAGCTCAAATAACACCACTACACCAACGCGGCCGTCGCTCATCCCCGTATCTCGCCGTTCCACGCTAGATAGGCGATCTTTTCATAGCTCCTCAAGGAGCCACCCAAAACCGTGCAGCACTCCTCGATCCTACAGCAGGCAAAGCTATGGATCTCCAGTCATATTCCAGAACAGCGCCAACAACAGCACCAGTCCATTGCCACCAGAAAGCCAACGCTTAATCAATAAAATGCGCCGGGAAGAGATGGAAGATGACGCTCGGATGCGTAGAATGAGCTCACAGATGAGCATTATGCTTAGAGAGGCCCAGGAGGCTCTGGGAAGCAAGTTTGAAATCGAAGACGTCGTGGACAGCGGCGGAGTGGGCGGCGAAGGATATGCAGAAAACGTGTCGTGGTATCGAAGGTGAGGGAGCGTGGTCCGAAGTACGATTGTAGCCGGGATATGTTCTGCTACTCTGCTAGTAGCAGCGGGTTGCTGCTTGAGACGCTAAAAGCTCCTTATCAGCGCTCGTTCTAAGACTGCTGCATGCGGGATTTGACAAAAGTTTATGAGACGTCTTTGAAGTCTGTTCCCGCTGCCAGAGAAACCCCATTAGCGAATGCCACCACCGTATCGAGGACAGGTGCGGGGAAGCGAAGTCGCCGGGCCTACTGCCCAAGCATTATTCAAGCTTTGTGCAGATACGTCGGGTGGGACGAGTTTATAGCCTTGTGCTCACTTCTTTTCAATCTATTGATCATTATGCCATCACGGGTCACGATACGACAGCCGGAGTTCTAGCGTGTTTCTGGAAGCTCGGCACACATGCCCTTAGCCACAGCGCGACGGTTTGCAGGATAATATAGTCCAACGTTTCCATGTCATACGTTGTGGATGGCGCAGCTACTTTCTCCACAAGAGTACCCCATTCTTCAAACTGCCGCTTCAGAATGTGTTCCAACTATGGTGGTTCAGTACCAAGCACACTTGGCGCACGTGTAGCCGATGCACGCGAATGGGTTCGAGAATAACGCCTAGCTGTCTCTAGCAGCGAGTTGCAGAAGTGAAGGAGGGGTGGAATTGGCGGTCATGCGTTAACCTTGGAAACGGCTGCACACCATCCCCGATGCAAACAACAGGCCACGCGGCTGGGCCCGAGACTGGCTAACGATATCAGCAGCCCGCTTTTGGTATCTATCCGCATGAGCTATACCGATGTACCGACGCGGCCAAGGTTGTGGTTGCTCACGGTGCGGGGCCCGGAGCAGCGGGCCCACCGTCTGGGCGCTTTTCCACCATTAACACTTCACGTAATGCGCCAATGTAGATGTCGGTGCAACCCGAACTTGCATGCCTTGCTCCAGGGCGCTGCAGCCGTGCCTGGCTGGTGTGCGTCTGCGCGACATTTAACGCATGCACCGCCTCGCTCGCGGCTACGTTTGTTCCTTCAGTACTTCTATTCTTGCAAGGCAAGGACTCCCAATCTTTCCTTTTTCTTGAGTCAACTTTCTTACCTATATACATCATGACTTGCAACATCATCAACACCCCGCTCTATCCAGAGCCACTTCCGCTCTATTCACGTCATGACCCAGACGCCGTGTCAGTTCATTCAGCTGCTCCCTCATACGTCTCCGAGACTCCAACGTACAACTCTACGCCCCATCGACAGAGCAATACTCCTACGCCTTCTTCCTCGCTTCTCCCCCCCGTCTCACCAAACCAGCAAACCCGTGGTCTTCCAGCTCCTCGATACGCTCCCGGATTCCAGTCGCGTGGGCATGGCTCCATGTCCGATCTGGACGTGCACAATTTCAATATCAATAGCTGGAGTAGCACACGGACGAGCAACAACACCCGACAGTACCATGCAGTGGCCCGCCGACGTGCAAGTCAAGCTGCCAACACCACCGCAATCCTTAACTCACTCAGCGCTGTACCCCCTCCTATGACGGGTAGCGGCAACAGATCCCCTAATGCATCCTCTACAAACGTGAGCACAAATACCTATCCGGTCCAAGTCGGGAGCTCCAGCGAGCCCCTCAATCCGCTCGAGGACCCTTACCTGGTTGGCGAAGAAGCAGCTAATCGTGCGAGGAGAGCAAGAGTTTACAGGGAAATGTGCTTGCGCGGAGAAGATACAGCCAACTACGAAAGTCGTAGCTGGGGCTTCATGTTGTCCCAAATGGCTGACTGGGAGGATAGGGAGAAGAGCTGGTCGAGCTTTAGAACGAGGGTCAGCCAGACAAAGCTTCTGGGTCGACGAATTGGCTTCCGAGCTTGAATGGAGTCGATGGGAGACACGCGACAGGGGGGTTGATTGGTCGCGTGGCGAGTGTTTCATTGGTCCACGGAACCAAGGTTAGAAGGATTACACGAGTCACGTGTACGATCTACACTAGCCCTGGGACTGGCTAGCAATGATGGCGAGTTCATCTGGAGTGAATATGGATTCCGGCGGTGCTACTCCTGCATTTACACTGGTGACAATTTACGTCGGGATGAACAACATGATTTGGCGTCTGACTTCCACAATTCAGGCGTTGGAAACTTAACTTTACTTATTTTCGTACCGGGGCACATTAGAAGGAAAGCGGCTTCTTGGTTTCTGTGCCCCCTCTCACCTGTTCTCATAGTCGGACTCTGAGCTTACTCATCCGCAGTCCATTTCAATTTCCTTTCATAAGGCCGGTACTTCTACTTTCGGTTCTACTACATGCATTACCTGGTGTTCGGAAGGACAACCGGGCATGCCTCATACTAGGGACAGGTGTTCTTTTCTTTTTTGGGATTGTTTGGAGCGTGGCTTCTCTATTTAAACGAGGATGTAGAGCACACATTACATAGATAGCCTATCCAGGTCTCGGATATACAATACAATTCAACATAGCATATATAAAATGGTTGCACTTCTCTCCCTCTGCCCTACCAAGTACATCCAAATAATCGACCACGGGACTTTTCAGGGATTGGCCACATGCACACCTTACGAGGTACCTACTTACAAGAGACATTTTGCATGATTACTAAAACTCCCTACTAGTTGTGCATGCTTCTAGCCCGCATGTGCATGGCACTGACCCCGGAGTTATTGTCCTATGGTCCGGCTCTCCGGTGTTCGGCTGTATAGTTGAATGAATAAGTCGCAAGTGTCGTATGCATGCGCTGCATGACTTATCGATATGGATGGATTGGGGGCGTGTGCCCCACACTTGCTCAGGTCAACCTTGGGAGGGCTGTGTACCAATTCATCTACCCCGCATCACGCGAGCATTGTGATTTGGGAAGGGGGGAATATTGGGTGGGCTTGTGGTTTGCGAATGGCTGATGGGGTAGCTGGGTGGCGGTGGTTGCATAGTTGGGCAGAGTGTGGGTTCGCCTTGTTTTGCTGGGTGATAGTATTGGCTAGTGGAGTGTACGTTGAGTACGGGAAAGTCACGGAAATAATACGGGGAGAGTGAGTTAGACTTAGGCTGAAAATGGGTGAGTCTCTGCGGCTGTACATGTTTTGCTGCTAGACCGGAGGTTTCGCTCCGTTTAGGGTGCGACTGCAGGAATTAATAGTACCGAGCTGGGCTGGGATGCCCTACACCTGTTTCACGGGGAGGTATACAGGCGTTGCATTTTAAATGGTCTTACTGTTGTCTCATAAACCTGATTCTTTGTTTGCGTCGAACACTAATTAAAACTATATTACACCCATCGACTCCGCCATCGATAATACCATGATCGAATGTAGAATATGTCAATACTGCAATTCTATTCGTCAGGTTTTCCCTTCCTGGAATACGCCTACTATATTAATTACAGCCTCTTAGCCTCCCGTTGCGCCTTCCTCAGAGCCCGTCTCCGGATGTCCTCATGCATACTCCTATTTATATTTACGAGGAACCTAGTCCTCTCGCCCACAAATGTGGAGAGGAACCAATGCATCAATCCATGGCTCCAGTAGGGAGTGCTTGTCCAGGCAATGCCTTGTGCACCGCCTGGTTGTCCGATCTTGCCGAGAACGGCCTTGACAAATTGCTTCGGGTTGGGGACCAAAGCAGATGATTTTCGGATCTTGGACATGGCGGTTGTTACAAGGTGAGACTGGATGCACTGCACCAGAACGCCATGCTGCTCGAGCTCGGAGGCAAGTGCTGTGGACCATTGTTGGAGGAAGGCTTTGCTGCCAGAGTAGGTTGCAAGCAAGGGCGTTGGGAAGGCACCGCCGAAGGAAGCCATGGTGAGGATAAGACCACGCTTGCGAGAGATCATGCCCGGGACGATCATCTGAGTTACGCGGAGGGTAGCCAGGCAGTTGATCATGATGATATCCGTCATCTCCTTCTGCTCAGTCTCGGCAAAGGGTACCGGTATGGAGTGACTAAGCCCAACATTATTTATCAGGATGCTTATATCAAGTCCCTCAATCAGCTTTCTCAGCCCAGTGTAGTCAGAATCGAGGTTTTGCGCAAAGTCCATGGCGAAGGTTTTCGTAGAGATCTTATCGCCATATCTGGAGGCGATTTCAGAGGTCAGAGAAGTGAGCTTGGATTCGGTGCGGGAGACGAGGATGAGATTATAGCCTTTTGCTGCGAGCGCAAGCGCGAATTCCTTGCCGATACCGTCGGAGGCGCCGGTAATGAGGGCCCAAGAGCCTTTGGGTCCAAATTGAGTGAGCTACAATCACAGTTAGACTAGACATTGAAAAAGGCCACGTTGTATTTCGAAGTACATACTGAGGTACCCGGAAGAACGAATAGGCTTAGCAGCACTGAAAGGAAGCCAAAGAGGGGCTTGAGGACAGTCAAGGCGCCCACGAGAAATACACCAAGTACAAACTTCTTTGCGATTGGAGACTGCGCATCCATCATGCCTCCGATAGTCTCGGAGAGTTTCGCAATACTCTCCATGGTGAAATATAGAAAGGATGAGAGTTGAAGGGGCTCCCAACCCAAATATTTGTTGATGCGGAAGTGAGACCAACTTTGTACGTTCACTCGGCCCTAGTGATCTAGTCCTGACTAGCACTAGCGCATTTGCCAAGCCCACACCTAGGGGCTAAGCGAGGCAGGAAAGCACACTTTTGATTCTATCGCCAGCTTCACCTTCAATCGACAACATATCCCGCCGCAATCATGGCCACCGAACTCACGTACGCATCGCCCTTTTGGCATCATTATACAATTTACTGATTAATTTTACAGAGTCCAGTCCGAGCGCGCCTACCAGAAGCAGGTACATTCTTCTCGACAACAGTGATGTCGTAGACTCTCAATATACTAATTATATTCTCTCTAGCCACACATCTTTCAGAACCACAAGGTCGGCGGGCCCCGCAAGAACACGCGGAATAAGCGATGGTACAAGGACATTGGACTGGGCTTCCGTACGCCTAAGACAGCCATTGAGGGCTCCTACATCGACAAGAAATGCCCGTTCACCGGTCTTGTGTCGATTCGCGGTCGTATCCTTACTGGAACTGTTGTTTCCACCAAGATGCATCGTACGTGAAATTCTCATCTTTTCACGCCAGCCTAAGGAACTTTTTGTGGGATATGGAATTTGGTTAGCTTGGCAAGTGCTCATGGGAATAATAGGTACCCTGATTATCCGCCGTGAATACCTCCACTTCATCCCCAAATACGCCCGTTATGAGAAGCGCCACAAGAACCTTGCCGCCCACGTCTCCCCCGCCTTCCGTGTCGAGCCCGGTGACCAGGTTGTTGTTGGCCAGTGTCGACCGCTCTCCAAGACCGTCCGATTCAACGTCCTCCGTGTGCTCCCCAGGACCGGCAAGGCCGTCAAGCAGTTCACCAAGTTTTAAGTTAACGGTTTGCATGTATGGGATGGACTTGGGCAAAAGTCGTGATTGTAGGGAGGACAGAAGGAAGAGGTCAGGTCAAGCTCTGCATATGGGTTCGGGAATATTGGAGTCCTATGGGCCATGTATGTTTCTGCAGTTCTATGATCAATAAAAGCCCTTGGTGGGCTGAAAGGTGCCACTAAGGCAGGTCAAAAGTACAATTAAATGGACCTTATGAAGCGCGATGTGATTATACTAAGACTGCCTGCAAGTTGAACGGCTACTTTCCTCGCCCCGTCTCGCCCTGTAGGTTAACACCCCATCAGCAATGTATAAACCCCCTCTAAAGCCTAGGATCGTACTGATCAACTACTTTACACAAATTCCATTTCCAGAAAATGCCCTTCCTAAAGTATATTCGTAATCCATAACGCCCCGGGGATCTTTTGGAATATCTCCCTACCACGTCAGGGGAATCGGTCTAAGATATATCGGTACCATTCCCGGTTTGCTTGCATTATCGGCCTCGCCTCGCGGCAGTGCTCTCCTGTAAGAGACATCATTTATAAGGAGGCATAAAAACCGAAATGCCGCTAGGGAAGCGTAATCTCTCTCAAAGCTGATTATCGCCATAGTTATTCCAGCCTCCGAATAGCACGTATAGAGACTTTGGTAGCAGCCCAGAACGTTTATATGGAATACATATTTCAATACAGTGGAATTGTTCAGTTGCCAAATGTTCAAATAAAAGAAAAATAAAAAAAAAAATATAATTTTTAATTTTTTCTTTTTTTTTTTTTTTTTTTCGAATCTATTCTCAAACGCATTTAATTGCGACAACAATGATGCATAGCGCACATTTCACATGGACACCCACGTGACTCCGCATTCCAACAAATCCATAGTATGTTTCATACCTTTGCCGTTCCCGCCAAATTATTTGAGAGGCGTGGAGATAGACCCATGCGGATTCTGAATCTGCGTTGTTGTACATTTCTTGGGTATCTTGTTGTTCGGAAACTTTGTGACTGTGATGATATATACTTTTGAACTGGTGGTGGTAGAAGGTCTGAGGATGGGCTAGCGGGTAATTATATGTGTATGAGTGATGGTGGTTGTGCCTCGGACTAAGCTATATGATGTCGGGGTTGGAGCCTCAGTAGTCGAGGTTGTGGTTGGGTGTCGAAGGCCGTGGAGGTTTCTAGGGAATGTCAGTGGGACGAAATGAATGAAAATTGAGAGATAAGAGAACCAAAAAAATGTGTGAACAGGGAGGAAGCATACCAGTAGTCGTGGTAGAAGCCGAGATAACAACCGTGCTTGTGCATACTGTTGAGACTTGAACCGGGTTGCAGTTCGGCTGCTCGTATCCAGGTGGCGGACGATCGCCCAGTGCTGCAGGTACAGCATCTGCCTGCCTCTTGTCGAGACCGTGTCGCTTGTGGCCTTTGAGACATGTCACTGTCGTGGTGACTCTGGTAATTGAGATGGCGTACTTGGTGAATGGTTTAGGTGTAATAGTAGATATCTTCGTTGTCGTAACCTCTAGCATATACTGTCCGATATCCTGTTATCGATGTCACGGTGACCTCTGCAGGGGTTGTCGTCGTGGTCTCAGTCGCCGAGAGTATCGACGTCGATGCTTCGTCTCGTTAACCTTCACCTCAATGATCTAATTTGCTGTTCCAACTTACTAGTTGTCTCTGCAGAAGTAGTGGTCTGCATCATAGTGGCGTCCGTACTTGTCACAGTACTTTGATGAATCTGCGTATAAAATGCGTTCCTAGTCCAAAAGCAATCCGGATTGCTCGCTCTCGCCGTAACATACAGCCTCTGCGTGACGATATTACCGTACGGGATATTCGTTAGTGGGATGTCAAATTTCATCGTGACAGTGTTGCGAGCATCACTCTGAAAAATGCTTTGTTGAAAACCTCTGTAGATTCTTTGGACACTGTCCGTGTCTCGGAACGTGACGCGCGCGTTGACGACAAGGTCCGAATCCCTTGTTGACGCTGGTGCGAAGAGGATTAGAAGGCAGTCGGGATTATTAGGATCGGTATTGCATATACCCTGCGTATAGTCAAAGTAGTAGGGGCGTTGGAGGGGATAAGACTGAGCGTTAGTCGTGGCGAGGAATTTGGAAAGGAGAAGTGTTGCTAGAAGGCTGAGAAGCACCATAGTGGTTTAGAAGGTATGTTCGACTGGGGGTATTATCAAATATTGAAGAGAGGGGGAATAGTATTTTTGGGCTTGAGACTACCATCGCTTCTTTATAGTCCATTGAGAAATTCTCTTCATTCTTCCCGCTGAACATCACCTGCATCGTTGTCATCTGAATTCATTGCGGTCCTGTAGAGCACAAATAGTGGCCGACTAGACACGAATGGTAGAGCAAAGGGTTCCGTGAGCACGGTCATGAGTATAAGGTGGCTGTCTGAATGGTATTTCCCATTGTTAAAAATCATCCACAAGTATCCCAAGCCCCCGCGTCTCCATTAGTCTTCTTTCCTGATTTGCAAGGGTTTGTAGCCTTAGATTTTACTCGGGACACCTCATGATAGGGTTTAAGGCGGCAGAATTGCATTATCGGGAACGCTACTTCTGCAGCCTCAAAGCCCTCTCGGGCTGAATATAAAATGATGCTTGCTCAACTAATAGGGAGGCAAACTAAGCGATACAGTAACAAAAAGCATGCTGAGGATTAGACTTACGTTGAGTGGACACTTAGAGAGGTCTGTTAGAAATATTGGCTTCGCTGCTACGAGTACGAGGGCAAGGGTGTGAAAGGTCGAGATGCCAAAGACCGCAGCGTTAATGAGCCACTAGGAAGCTTAAGAAAGGCTTATAGCAACAGGACAATGTATGTGATGGAAGGGCATAAGCAATATAAGAATAGACGCATGTATAATTACAGTTGCAAAGTGAACGGATACAAAATTAATGGATAATGAATAGGTAAGAGGATAAAAGAGATTATTAGTCAAATAGACTTGATGGTAGTGAATATCTAGTTCTATTTTGTAGTGATGGTTTTCAGACAACGCAAGCCACATGAAGCCATCTTCCAAGCTGTGACAACTTACCGATAGCCCGAGCAATGGAATTTCTGAAATGCGTGAAGCTATTCCTTATCAATGGTTCAACAACGCATTTGATTCGTGTAATGTAAACTGAACAGTAAGCTACTCTCGTGGCCACCTCTAGGAGGATTAGGGTATACTGACTGTTGAGTTAAATATATCCACAACTTCGTGAAATGCTTTGGTTTTAAGTTTTCTCCATGAGTATCAGCACATTGATTCGAAAGTTGCCAGTGTTTGAGCCGGGATCGGGCGAATGAATCCCAACTCTCCCCGGGTGACCTGGCATTCAACAATACCATTGTTTTAGTTCTGTCTTAGAAATTAGGCTAGAGAAAATGGAAGGGTCGTGGTATCGTAAGCAAAGATTACAAAATATCATGTGAATGTCTAGATCATTTATGTTCTTCGCTGGATTTGCGCGGCTCATGTTGCAGGCCTAGTATACTCTGCGAGTATGAACCTGGCTGAAGGTAGCAGACCTGGCTGAAACGTCTAGAAGAAATAATATACTTTCAGAATGGTAATGTGTCATTTAATTCATTCGTCCTCGAAGCGGAATAATTAGAAAGATCTATAGAGGACGCTAATGTAGCAAGAAAGAGATCAAACAAACACGAAGAGTACGTAGTACAAGCTAAAAAAGAAGTTTGTCTTAGCGCCAAGCACTGACCACTAGCTTCTGCAACTTCCTCTGGGATCTTGAACTTCTCAAAAAGTATATAAACACACGACCGCAGGCCAATCGACATCCAAAACCACGATGTCGTCCGCCTTTGCACACTACCTTCCACCTTTTGAGGGTCTGCTGCCCAAATGGCTGCTCTTGGTAGGTTTCCTAATAGTATACGAGCGCATAGAGCTAGGATGAGCTAAGAAATGATCAAAGGTCGCAGTAATCTCCATTGGAAACTCCATCCAAGCCTACAACACTCTAACCTACACCTACCGCGTCTACAACCCCAACCACCCCTATCTACCCCCGCACATCGCGGCCCCCGGCTCGACCACCAACACCACCATCTCGAAAGCCTCTGAGCAGATCCCGTCAGAGGTGACGCCGCTTTCTGCGCGCAAGTTTGGCACGTGGACGTTTCTGACAAGTATTGTGAGGTTGTATGCGGCGTATAATATTACAGATAAGCGGTTCTATACCCTGGGTATGTTGACGTATGTCGTTGCGTTTGGGCATTTTATGAGCGAGTGGTTGGTGTTCAAGACAACTAGATGGGGCGCTCCGCTTGCGGGACCAATCGTTATTAGCACAGTTAGCTTGGTGTGGATGTGGACTCAGTATGATTATTATATTCAGGGTTGAGAGATGGGCTGAGGATGGGGAAAGGCGTTTTGGTTTGGGAATAGGGGGCGCTATCTGGGTATGGCAAATATGGAGGCACTATAGATGATGGTTGTAAATTAGGGAGCAATTAACTTGGAAGCTCAATGACGCTTCCGAGACCTCAGGATCGAGGTATTATTCCCGGAACGACTCGTTATCAGAGGGCAAGTTTGCATGATTAAGTTGAAGCGGCTGGGCTGCTATTTCGAGAATTGCATGCGTTCGGACTTCTTAATATTTAATCTAGAGGATGGGGCCGTTTGTCACGCTTATAAAGAGCCGAGTGGTCAAATTAAGAGACAATACTCCTTCGTCTCTATAATGTGATTGTGGGTATTTGTGCCGTACATGCTGTCTACCAAGTCCTCCAAATCCCCATGCTGTCTATTATATACAAGAAGCCAAAAATCAACCCAAGTTGACCTCTCCGTGCCATGCATCTAAATCCTATGAAGTCTAGAGTTTCTTGCGGTACAATTCTCCGCCACATCCGCGTAGTCGCTCGGCGGCCTGCTCGGGAGTGATGTCGCGTTGCGGCTCAGCCAGCATTTCATAACCGACCTGAAACTTTCGGACGGTTGCACTGCGCAGCAACGGCGGGTAGAAGTGGATGTGGAAGTGGCTCGCTTCAATCTCTTCTTGCGTTGCATTAAGAGGGGCTTGATGCAATCCCATACCTAGTATATTCAGCAACATACTTTTAGACGTTGGCGGGTGTAACATACTGTACGGAAACTGTGTCTCGAACAAGTTGTCGTATCGCCTCGTAATCTCCACAATAGCCTCCGCTAGCGAAGCCCGCTCCTTGTCGTTAAAGTCCACTAAAGCTCGCTTATGCTGTTTGCTCACAATCATGATCTCGAATGGCCAGACAGCCCAGTATGGGACACCAGCCCAGAATGATTCGTTCTCGAATACCGTCCTCTCCTTCTCTTTTGACTCCAAGTCTGCGTAGTCTACCAAAAGATGTGAGCCATTGTTTTCTAGCCTATACTTCTTCAATTGCTCAAGTTCAATCTTAGGCTCTTCAGGTAATGAGGTTGTTGTCCATATCTGGCCGTGAGGGTGAGGATTAGAGCAGCCCATGGTCGTTCCCTTGTTCTCGAAGATCTGCATATACCGGTACGGGTGATTTGGTTTTGTCAGATCATCTTGTCCTAATGGCGCTATTGACAATGCGTTAGCGGCTTGCATAAGCGGCGAGCCTGGGTTCAGATGCATGGTGTAGAGGTTTGTCCAGGTCTCGATAATGGGAATAATCTCGGCTGGCTTCATGTCTGCTAGAGTGAGGTGGTGAGAAGGCGAAAAGGTAATGACATAGCATTTTCCGGTGACAGCCTCTGCGCGGAGCAACCGGGTAGCAAGGCCATCATTCTTACGCTCAGGATGGTATTCCTCTTGATCTTCCTTAACGGCGCTGAAATCATTAACGAAGACGAAGGTCCGTTCGAACTTGGGGTTCTGCTGGCCCAGATTCCTCTTGTTTCCGGGACATAGATAGCACTGTCACGTGTAAGCGTTGGACTGGTCGGGCATTTGATATCAGACCGAATGCCTACTTCTGGGTCATATTCGGGAAGTGTGGTCTTGGAAGGCGATTCCTGAAGGCCCCTGAAGAGATTCAGTTTCTAGGGATATGCGTATTTCACTGTTGCAGCCACTCACTGCCATGGTCGCTTGTTGCGGTGCGGCGAGACCAGCACCCAGCTTCCTCTCAGCAGGTTCAAACGGCGGTGGGATATGTCGTTTAAAATGGGCTCCGACATGGCGAACACGCTACAGACACACGCTCTAGATTAGGGGAGATCCCGTTATTTAACTCGCAGAAAGCCACCACGGCAAGTGAATGGTGGAGCGCTGGCATGGGTTAAATATATTGGGTAGTGACGCCAGCCGCGCAGGGTCGTCGCCGCTAGCAGAAACAAGCTTCGTGCTGGTGCGGACACCTTACGCTGTACAGAGACCGATCCGCCGACGCCCGGAATAAGTGCACAGCCGTCGAAAGCTGGCCTCTCAAGCAGCCTTAGAGCCTCATCAATTGCTAGCCATCTCCCCTCCCCCCAGCTGCCGATTGGAGCTAGCCTGCCCTTCTCCAGCGACAATATTCCGTGAATCGGCGCCTTCATCGGAACCATCAAGCATGGCGGCAATGATGCCTAGTGCGAGCACCGCGAATGCCACCCCATATGACGACGACGCGGTGGAACGGGACCTGATCGACCCTGACGATGGTGCGAGCCGACCTGCCCGCGCGGCCTTGCAGCTGCTGTTAGATGTGCTAATAATCAGGCGCAATAGCTACCCTGGACGACCTAGATGACCCCCTCCAGCCCACCTCGGACCGCGCCCCCCTCACAGGAAACATCCAGTCGAGACCCCAGGCCGGCGCAAGCACCCAAAGCTACCTAACCAACACCATCGGCGGCGAGGACCGCCGCGCCCCGACCAACACTATCGACGAGACGGTATGGCAGACACTGTCGCGGGATCTGTTCGCCATTTGGGAGAAGATGAAGCAGGTCCTATGGCCCAAGTACCTGCTCGGTGGCATGATGCAACGCGGTGGTGGCATTGGAGCTGCAGAGCGCGGCGAGGGTGATGGCTTCGGCGGGGGTTTTAGGAATCTAGCTGGCCGATGGCCGGATGCAGATGTCATACTGCAAGGGGGCATGAGTGAAGGGCTGCGAGATTGGGATCTGTGGTACGTCTATAGCAGTCGGCAGCTCTTGACAGCTGGCCTCGGCGCGAGGATTTTTGTTGACCGGTCATAGGGGCCCTCTCGTTTTCTGCCTTCTTCTGAGTCTGTTCCTATCCAAGGGCGCAAAGGATGACCAAAGAGAGCTTGTATTCTCTGGCATATTCGCCATGGTCTGGATAGGGGAGGCGGTGGTAACGCTGCAGATCAGATTACTCGGGGGTAACATGTGAGTACTTGCATATTGCCTAGAGACGCGGGCCACGATCTAACAGATGTAGTTCCTTCTTCCAGTCCGTCTCCGTCATTGGTTACACGCTGTTCCCGCTCGTCATCGCCTCCCTCCTCAGCGCGGTCGGACTCCACCCGATCCCCAGGATACCCATCTATATCATTCTCGCAGCCTGGTCATTAGCAGCGGGAGTCAGCATCATGGGGGGATCAGGAGTTGTCCGGAATCGCGTTGGAATTGCAGTATACCCTCTGCTTGTGTTTTACATTGCGCTTGGCTGCATCTGCTTCATCAGCTAGCGCTGTCACTTCCTGGCTTGTAAGATTATCCATCAGTGGGCGGCCACGGGCATGTTGGCTTCATATTATATCTAGCGTTTGTTACTACATGTTTCCGGGTACATGGAGCAAGGGTTTAGCTATACAAGGTTCTTATGGGGTAGCATTAGCACTTTGATTCTAAATTTGATACCATCATCAGCCCTGCAACTGGAAGGCTGAGCGTGTACCGTGGAAGAAGACGTGAACAAGCTTTTGTGTGCCGATGTATGTTTTGCGTAACAGATTGGACATGGTGGGGAACGGCTAAACAATCATCGTCATTGGCCTCGACACGGCGACAACACCGCAGCAGCTCGACCACCAAAGCGCCCGCACATTATCGCTCCCGTCCACTCAGCACCCGAAACGCGCACTCACCAATCTCATACCCTCGACTGCGCGCTCGCGTGCGACGTGTCGAATTTCGCATCCCATAGCGAAGCATTGGAGACCGCCACAGACAGTTTGACGGCCTAGGTTCGGCAGGGCTACGGCACGCCAACAAAGCATCCTCCGCTTTATCCTAGACCGCTTCATGAGCAGCAGCCGCACTCGCACGACCTCCGTATCTGCTCGTAGTACATCGCGGACCCTTTCTACACTCCGGCAAAACGTGCACTGCAACCTTTTTGTGACGACACGGCTGTGAGCTTCGGAACAACACATCGCCATCCGGAGGTTTTGACCGCTGAATCTCGTGCCCGTAATTCACCCCCAACCAACATTCACTACCGCTGCTAATTGTGCCTTATGGGCCTCAGGTTATTCATTGGTCACTTAGTTATTCTGCTCCGATAAGGGAACACTGAACCGCCCTGCGCGTACACGACCATCCACTTCATATCTTCATTTCGATCCCATTGATCCCCGCTCTTTACTCCTACCGACGCTTAACACACTTTACTGCGGGCAATTTCCTGGAGAACCCGATACCATGACGCGCTCACCCAAGCTGGACGAAACGCTGCAACAGCCCACAGCCTCCGCCGATGGCTCCGTTGTACCTCCCGCGGTGAGTGCCAAAGCGGGCATGCCTCCCTCGCCAGCCCGAAGCGACAGGAGCACAGATAGCGAAGGCAAGCCAGTAAGAGAAAAACTCAAAGATACCCGGATCGACGCCCATTCGTCCTCCGACCCTGTAGGCACAGACGTACACATGAACGATGGACAAAACGGCACCCACCCGGCAGCAAGTCTGCCAGGCGACCAGAGTGCATCAAGTTCCGAAAGCGAGAGAGGCCGATTGCCTCGGCGCAAGAGGAGTCGTGAGAATTTTGAAGAGGGCCAGGAAGCGCCAGAGAAGCATGAACGCCACGTTCGCAAGAAATCCAGGGATGTCACTAGCCCTAGGCCTGATTCTGATTCTATTGCAAAAGCTGCAAAACCCGTATCACAAATTGAAGAGAATGAAACAGACGAGACCATGGTTTCTATGGATGAGAGCGCACGGGCTCAGAATTCTACGTCCAACAGACCAGCTACTCCAGACCATAGCGCGTCTGATAAGAACATGACCGAAACTATCAGTCCAAAAAACAAGCGCTCTGCCGACCAAGCAGATATCGGTACAACTCCAACCGTCGACCAAGTCATGAAGCCATCAAAAGAAACAACCGCATCGACAGAAGTCGAGCGCAACCCAAAGCGACCACGAGAGAAGGGTGATATCAATCAAGATTCAGAAGCCAACATCAACATTCCAAAGGTCTGTAGCCTGATATGAACACCCCATTCTTTAGTTAATAATATGAATAGACGCCCCTCGGAAAAGGCTTTGCGAGTGCTTCGAGGGCATCACCTTTTGCCTCGATGGCAAACCCTACCTCGAGCACTACTGAAAACCGCACTGACGATCCTCCCCAGGCATCTGACGAGAAGTTCAAATCGTCCGGTTTCAACAAGTTCGCCAAATCCTCCTCTTCCCCTTTTGGTACGCTCAGCAACTCCGATACAAACTCTCCGTTTGCGTCCGCGACAGGTAGTAGTAAGCTATCGAGCTTCGCGTCGCCTACCAAACCATCCAGCACCGCATCAAGTAGTTTTGGCGCCCTAGGAGCGAATTCGAGTGGTTTAGCTTTCGGTGGAAGCGCAGCCACATCCACAGCCCCTAAATCGGCCTTTGGCGGAGTTTCAGGCAGCGGCTTTGGTAGCCTTGGAGGTGCTAAACCTAGTATATCATCCTTTGCAACTCCCGGTGCTAAGGAAATCACCGGTCTAAGTGGGAAGCCAGCCAAATCATTCGGTGCTCCAGAAGAGAGTGAGTCGGAAGATGAGGACGGAGACGAAGATGAAGGATCCACCTCGGACGAACCTGAGAAGGAAAAGCGAATTTCAGACCAGGATAAACGTTTCCAACCTCAGGATGGTGAGTTCGACGATACCAAACCCTCAATTTAATATTTTATACTGACGATTTCCCAGTGGAAACAGGAGAAGAAGGAGAGATAACAGTCTGGACTGGCAGGGCGAAGCTCTACATTATGGACCACGGGAAAAAGCAATGGCAGGAGCGAGGTGTCGGAGCTATCAAATTCAACGTCACCGCCGAAGAACCCAAGAGAGCACGTTTCATTCTCCGTGCAGACGGGACGCACCGTCTTCTTCTCAATGTTGCAATCCCAAAGCACTTGAAAATCGGTGAAGCGAACGGAGAGAAGCCGAAGGGTAACCAGATCTGGTTCAACACCCCCTTGCCAGATGGCAAGACTGAGATGCATTGCCTCAAAGTAGTTCACTCCTTCCTTAAAGAGCGTTACTTTCAAGAAAAGTAACAAATGGCTGACGCGTTCCAGATGAAACCCGAAAGTGCAAAAAATCTATATTACGCTGTTACCGATGTGCAGAGAGAACAACTGTAACGTCTAAACCCAGCCCATCCGCTCTTCTCGTCTGCCAGTGTCGGATCTACCGACACATACCAAAAAAAAAAAAAAAAAGGGGATATTTTGGATTACCTGATTGATACATGAGACGCTTTTGGCGTGCCTCGAGTTCTTTGGAAAAGAAAGGAACACTCTACGTTTTCTACCATCCATCGTTTACCCTCATCTCGCTGGCAGCATGGTACGATTCTCTGCGGCAACGGGTTTTTTTTGGCAATGATTCTTGTCAAGTTGACACTGAGAGGCATTGGTTCCTTTGCTAGCTGGATAGAGTTCCTTTCCTTGACGTCGTTATGAGAATGCGGTATGAATCTTGCATGGACGGGGCTGTATACGTAGGCATACTGAGCGGGCATTGTGGTGGTATTAGGAGGCATGTAGGCAGGTACAATTGATAGAGATGTCATGAGGGTGTTGTTGTGTTGGTTAGTGATATGGTGCAATGTGAGAGAATGAATGCTACGGCTCATCTAACGCAATTCGATTTCAAGGTCCGGAGGTGAGGAATGAAGAATACTAGTTCCTCTAATATATTATGCGGGCGCTGAATGTCTTTAATGCTCGTTTCCCGTGCTAATAAATGGAGCGAATGTAGTCTAGGCACGAGAAGAGTATTTCGAAGGTAAGCATTACGAGTCCATAGAGGCAATGGATATCACGGACCAAAAAAGAATCCAATCGCATAGACATAGAAGTACAACGGAATTACCCTCATAATCATCTTCATTGTTCGCTCTACGTTCGCTAGAACTCAAACAAACTGAGTCTCCTCGGGTTCGGGGTCAGAAGAAGAAGAGAGGTGTTACTCTTTCTGCCACTGTTAGAAGCTTGATCTGTTGTGCGAGCCAATGGGAAGTCCAACTTCACCCATCATTACCAATAGGTTGGAATGCGATTTCGATGAAGTCCTGGTGGAATTGGTATCTATGAATGGGGCGATACTTTGGTTCCCAGGCCGAGAGCTAGAAACCTTGCTCTCAAATTGGGCGAACACATTCGACTTCTCTCCCTTCAGACAGCTCTCAACGAAGCCTCATCTTTCCAAAGGAACGACAGTGCCTTCCCTTCAGATTCATCGTCCTTAAAAATAGAAGTAGACGCTCCATTGCTTCGCATCTCTGGACAAGAGAGCGTGCACAAGGCCCTCGAGTTGCTGCATTAGTGAGCTCAACCACATTCAGGCGTCAAAGCCTCATACCTAGTATTACCGCGCGAACTTCCCGGGAACCCAGCCGCTAATCGGTGTAGTTCAAACCTCCTGTAGGAGAATATTTGGCAGTATCATCAGAGCTACCGAGCACCGAGTCAGTGGTGTAATAAGGGAAATCGAGACGTAATAGATGAGAAATTTAAGATCGTGTCAGCCGTCCAATTAGCGTCACAAATGTCCGTCCCTACACGAACTTCTCTTCATGTTCGTACCAGCCTGCAACTCTCACATATTTATTGACTAGGCATTTCCTGGCGAGGTTAAGCTTGTCGTGCAGAAATTTAGTCGGATAAGTTTCATGATCCTTGGATTTTGGCAAATACGACGTTCCTTAGTCCAGCTACGAATATTGGTAAGGTGTAGCTGCGAAAGACAATGACGTGAGAACGCATGGACGATGGGTGGGATTGAACCTTGGAGAAAAGGTGACCAAATGTATGTCTTGCACGACTAGACGTTATATTTCCACTGTTCCTGTAGAAAATCCGTAGTAAATTAAAAAGACACAAAATCAGAATATCCCACGACTAGAGGGTATAGGTGTTAGACACTATCGTTGGGTACATGAAAAGTATGATGGTTTTGTCCATAGGCTTTGCTTGCAAAATGCTATTAAGATATGAGCATCCTTTATCTCATTCATGATTATGAAGAGTACCGCCACGTAGGTCCATAGGGTCTGTAGATTTCCTACCCGTCGTTTGCACGATTTCAAGATGGCAATCGGCACTAGCTTTCAAGCAGAAGATAATCAAGATTTTCCTAGAATATCCATTTTCGGAAATATAGTAAAAGGGTGAGTTTGATATCCACCGGCACATCATGATTTCCCGTGTTTCATCTTATACTTTTCTACATGCCTTCGCCATGTTCCAGTGCAGCAGTAGAGGGTCAGCAATATCCCCAATATTCCCGCCGACAAGACCCCTACAATTAATATCATAAGGTCAATACCGGGAACATGAGCCTAGGCCACTCCGTCAATATTGGTTAAGGACAGGTTGGGGTATTACAAATCTGCCGGACGTTCTCTGCTTGAAAGTCGTTGATGATGCTGGTGCATTTTGTTCCGCTTGTGTCGGTGGTGCAGTCAAGCGGCCAGATTTCGTGGTGTGTTGACGACATCCAGGTTTTGCTGCTTTGGTTAGTGCTGATCTAGATTCTACTACTCGTATATTTTGCGATCCAGGAAGATGAATGAGAAAGCAGGTATGGAGACTCACCCATTGCAGGTCCACGTATGTATAATCTGGAGATCCCCATCTGCCTCAGAGCCCCTAATATCAAAGAACAGATTGTTGCGGCCGGTAGAACATAGGTTTTCTAGAGGAATGCTGCCACCATCAGGGCTCTTGGCCTCGCAGAGAGCGCCACTGGACGACGGGTCCGTGATGATGCTGGTATTGCTGAAGTGGGACTGGAAGTTGAAGGAGATTCGAGAAGAGGTAGTGTCTGCGTTTTGGGTGTATTCGTAGTTTGTGATGGTGTAGGAGGTCGGGATGCAGGGATCGGTTTGACGGGATTCGACGGGTGCACCTAGGGTGAGAGTGGGGAGGAGGAAAGAGGCGAGGGTGATGAAATGCATGGTGATGCTTGTGTGAGTATCAATGGGAGTTGATCGGGGTGTTGTTTTGGAATGCTCGATGGGAGCACTGGGTAGGAAGTGAACATTCTAGACTTGATCGAGGGTATAAGCTAAGCTTTATAACTCCATGAGTTGTCGGAAGGCACCTCAATGGTGTTTATGCACTAGGATGCTGCAAACCTTAGCTATGGTTCAGCCGTGCCTACCCTCGTCCCGTGCCACAATGTCCAGCCATAAATCGCGACCGGCTAACTGACATCTCAACGCAGCGGACAACATGCGTCATTTTGAAAGTAGACTTCGACCTGATTAAGATGAGTCTATTTGTCAGATGTTCTACCTTGCGAGCAACGTTGGTGGCGGTGAATTGCTATTGGTACGGTACCAGTAAGCTTACCTGAAGGCAACCTATGCTCGCCCCAATAGCTGAATCAAAGTCGAGAGCCGACGACAATTGACTGAAACTAGGTACCACAAACCCCGTTGAAAAGGCTTGTGACTCGAAAGAAGTCATGAGGAGTGCAACGTAATAACACGGGATGGTCGGACAGTCCGTCTGTCTCTGAATTTTCTGAGGTTGCACGTGTCTAATTTTAAATCTTGCAGCTGGTCTCCTAGGATCATAGATGGACCGTAAGACCAGTGGCATCGATTGTTCCTGCGTTGCAGCCACTTAGAGCCATATCCTTGCAATCACGTTTTACAAACCAAACTTTCGGGCCTTTGCTTATAGACAGCTATGTCATCAAATGCTGCTTCGAGAGATGATTATAGTTCCTCTCCCAGTCGTGTGGATGTCACGTTACACATTGTCATTGCAACGTGCTCATGTCATCTAATAGTCTAATGGCAATAAAGATCTTTATATTTCCAAATATAGAATATTGGCTTATAAAAACTGCAGAACCAATCCTTTAAGACAAGTTTTATGGAGAAATGAAAATCATATTGCAGTGGAGCAATTCCGTACATGGCCGATTTTATTTGATTCACAATGTTTGTTATGACATTTCGTTATGGCTATAGATAAGCATTACATCGTATCAAAGGCGTTCGCTCGGGCATTCGCCAAAGCTTTAGGCTGAAAATTCGTCGAAACAGGCAGAGTGAGGATGAAACTATGCATATACTTAAAATTCAAGTTTGCGACATACGCTCGAAATATTACAGGATATGAATGCCCGGGCCGGTATCTACGCGTCGTCGTGTAGATCGCCTAACTGCCACGAAACAACAAACCATATGTAAAATTAGCTGTGGCTTTCCTTCGTAGTCTCCATCTTCACACGCCTCTCCTCCCTCCATTTCGGTCCCCATTGTAGCAAGATCCAGAGAATTGGACTGAAGAGTAGGACGATGCCGGCGATGAATGTAAAACACCATCCTCTTCCCATGGCATCGATCATAATGTTGATGATGCCAGTGCCTGCAGCTCCCATGAAGCATCTGACAAGGTTGTTTGCAGCTGTAGCGGTCGACGGGCTCATTGGGTAGTAGTCGACCAGCATGACGCTCATACAGTTAAAGGCACCGGTGAGGAACAGACCCATCAAGAAATGCAAGACCAGCAGGGCGGCGAGGGATGTCTCCACCTCTACAACCCAGCCATAGCAGAGCAAAACGGTGGTTCCGACAGCGATTGATGGCACGATGACCATCAAACGGGCTCGCTCGAGGGGAAAGCCTCGAAGGTCGTCGCCTCGCTTTCGATCAATTGGGAAGTTATTTAGTTTCGCGACGCGGTGATAATTCCAGTCCAGGAGCTGACCGGCGATCGTGGGGGCTATCATGGCGCCGACGCCGAACGGAATGAAGGCCAGGCCGATTTGAAGGTCGTTGAAGCCGTACATATTGGTGAAGAGATATGGTGCCGAAGCAATGACATCGTAGAAGGCCGTGTAGATCAAGCTATTGTAAAACAGTAATAGTCCAACGTCTTTCTGTTTAATGACGCGCAATGTCCCTAAAGGATTCGGGAGCCGGAGCTTACGCTTGCGTGCTAGCTCTTGTTGAGCAGCTCGACTTTCTTCGCGCGAGGTTGCTCGAGTAAGATCATTCTGCGAGCTCCGGGCCTTTCGAAGCTCTAGGTAATTTAATAATGACATGTTCCACCCTTGAGGAGGTATGCTGCCGTTTCCAACAACATCTCGAGCTGTCTCTGGAAAGAATATGAAGAACGGGATCAAGTAAATAGTAGCCAATATGACGAGGAACCAAAATATTGCTCGCCAGCCCAGAAACTGCGCAAGCAGTCCCCCAATTACGGGAGCAACCGCAGGCGCGACCATAGGTCCCTTTGCGGTCCGTCAATAAGAGTTCATTCATATGGAAGAATCACAATGCTTACACTTGTAACATAGCCCATCCATATGCCTCGCTCAGAGCTTGTTGCAATATCAGCCACTACACCATTGCCAAGCGCGATTGTCGCACTACTTCCAGTGGCCTGAAGACAGCGGAGAATGAAGAGAGCAGAATATGAGCTTTGCAAGGCAAGCCCAATATTGGCTCCAATGTAGATGATGAAGCCAATGGAGTAAGCCGGTCGTCTACCGCTGATTATATTTGTAAATACCATTCGTCAAGAAGCAGAATAAGCAACTCACGCCATGTCGGCTAGGTCTCCAAATATGGTAGGCGCTAGGCCTTGAAAGATCATATAGGATGTAAGTGTCAAATTCATTAGCGTACTGGAGACTTTGAATTCTCGTGTCAGGGTCGTCAGAGCGGGGAAGTAAATGTTGGCCGAGAGGGGAGAGAAGAAACCACCGCATCCTGCTAGGAAGACGATCAAATGTTTCTTCCTCTTGCTGAAAACTGAATATGGCGGCGAATTGGACCGCACCGCGGACAAGGCCTCAATGTCTTCAACATCTTCCTGACTTTGCGACGAATAAAGGGAGGCCGGCCGAGATTCATGGGCTTCTTCATTGTTCAATTCCTTGTCTTCTGCTGTTTCGTGCGTTATACCTGCGGAGGTGTGAGTAAGCCCCTCTTTTCCATGTCTTACGGTCTCGCCAGTCCTTTTCGAGTCTTCCAATTTCCCATTATATGTCATAACTCTTGCAAAGTAAGACTAGAGAGAAGGGAAACGAAATGGGAGATGAATGCATTTCGAGGGAAACCGACAATATTATTGAAGGTAATATGCTGTCCACATGATGTATGCTCTTGCTATCTGATCTCGCCCAAGTAGGTAGCACGGCGAGATCGGCAAACATTGTGGAGTAGTAGGGCTGTCTGGCTACTTTTCTATTGGTCTGAGTATGGCCGCATGGCGTACTCTGGGCGGGACTGATTCCATCGATAAGAGAGGGGTCGATACTGGCCCTCGACTGCGGCGAATATCGGCCAAAAGCGTGCTGCAAGCATGTATGCGGTCGGGGTAGTGGTATCCTAGAGACTAGTACCGGAGATATCGGTAAGGGGAAAGCAAACGGAATCGTGTCCACGCAAAGGGTGATCTGATGAGGGAAAGCGGGAGGAAAGCATGTAGAATGGTAGCGTGTCCACCATTGGCTCGCTAAGCGAATATAGCCGTGTCATTTCCGAGCAGCGCAACGACATCATCGAGCCTGGCCATCGCAAGCCAAATCATGGATCTAACTCCCGCGTTCAATGAGATTCTGGCTGCGCATAACTCGCGGCCAGTAGAGCACTATGTATTCCGTCTCCAAGACTTGGACGAATTTCTGAAGGAGGCGTACCGTATTGTAGGACACGTTACTAGACCTTACGCGGAGAGAACTGACAGCTAACAATTTGACAGCGATCGCACCTTGTAGAGTTGAACACTTACTTGAGATCAATACGGCAGAGCTATCTGTCCACTGCTCACCCTCCGCGAAGGAAGCAAGTTGCACGGACTAGCAGTACCTCCAGCTCCCTACCTGCTACGGACAAAGACGCGAAATACCTTAGCGACTCGCAGCGAACTGAGATAGATGCTTACGCAAAGCAATTGCTGCGAGAACTCAATGTCGCGATAAATAACCTTTCAGAGGCCGAGCAGGTGCGGCAGCAAGCAGAGTCTGCAATCGCATACAGAAAACGGGCAAAGCAGGGCCTCGGGGCGCTGGGCAGATGGGCAGCAGGCGGCGGGATAACAGCGAAGAGTCCAGAGGAGGAGTTGGAGGAAGCAAAAGCGAACAACATCAAGGTGCACAGGGAGAGCATAATATGGTATCTGCAGAGACAGCTCGAGGAATGCGGCCGCTTCCAGAGCTCCATGATGGAAATTCGGCTGACGAGGGAGGTTGAGAAGAGCAAGAGCGTGCTTTATAAAGCAAGAGGGACAGTGCCAAATTCAGACGACTACGCTGGCCTGAACGGAGGACATGGTAGCGGCCAGGACTATCGCTGGAAGACCGCTGTGCCTCAAGACGTAGATGCTCAGACAGTCGAGCAGCAGCTCAGCGAGGAACAGCTGCAGCTGTTTGCGCAGGAAAACCAGGACATGCTGAAGCATTACGAGGATACGCTAGACCAAGTCCGGTATGCAGATGCCATTTTCTCCCACTTGGTGTCTTTTTGACTGACGGTTGCATAGCACGGCCGAGAAGTCGCTACTCGAGATCTCGGAGCTGCAGACGACGCTGGCAAATAACCTCAGTATCCAAGCCGCGCACATCGATAGGTTGGTGGAGGACTCGTACTTGACGACGGAGAATGTCGGAAGCGGAAACAGGGAGCTGAAGCGCGCAACAGAGCGGAAGAGCACGGCGCAAATGCTCTTCTACGGAACCAGCATGTTCTGCCTAGCACTTGTGCTGTGGGATTTGTTCATATGATTCATCACAAGGGTGTACTTCGGACGAAAGTGCAATGTCAGCAGGCCGCCGTCCGTCGCAAAGATAATCTCGGGCATGTGAAAATGCCGAAATGCTTTATCAAGCGCCTTGCGCACGGTAATTGAAGCGGTGATTGATGCAAAAATATAGCGCGATGAAGGCATATAAACGCCGTGGCATGTGCATGGAGATGCCCAGGTACGGCCTCTTAGCGGGGTGCAATGGATCGCGAATGCGGCGCAGCTGTAGAGTGGCCGTCTCAACTGCTGCCCCTCTATCGATAGCCTCGGGTCACCCGCGAGAGGCTATCGAGACAGATTGACATCATCCCGTCTCAGGCACGCCGCCTCGGTTTGGAGAAGACGCTTCGGCACCGACGACCGAGCAGGCCATACTTTGTACATAAAACGGGCCTGCGGAAGCCTCGAGTTCTAAGATGGAGCGGCGCAGCCCTGCCTCGTCTCGAGTCCTGCACCCCATACCGTCTCCAGCTGTCCCTGCTCCACTTCCCGCAGGGCCGTGCCTATTCACGGAAACGAGTTCTCCAGACTCGGGGTTCCTTGCGGGGTTAGCGCCGGATTGGTGAGGCGGTGGTGGCTGCCCACTTTGGCGGTGAGACATATCAGGACGGTCTTGCCATCATGCGACGGTCACCTGCTTCACTCACTTCTCCCCCTTCTTCCGCCCAGAACACCCAGACAACCCAGAAACCCTCTCAATCGCGCCTGTCCCAGCTTTCCTCACACATTTCCCCTATGGCTTCGACCTCGTTCAGCGCCGATGTGGTGCCGCAAGCTCCAGAGGACCCTCTCTTTGGGTTGATGGCGGCGTACCGCCGTGACACCGACCCAAACAAGGTGGATCTAGGGATTGGAGCATACCGAGACAACAATGCGAAGCCGTGGGTCTTGCCCGTGGTCAAGAAGGTGAGTCCGACCAGTTTCGAGCTTTCCCAATGAGGTACCTTGTCATCGACTGTGAATGCAAAGCGCTGACAAAATCCCTCGTCTCAGGCCGACGAGATCCTCCGAAACGACCCCAATCTCAACCACGAGTACCTGCCCATCGCCGGTCTGGCTGACTTCACATCAGCATCCCAGAAGCTGGTCCTGGGAGCTGACAGCCCTGCCATCAAGGAGAAGCGGGTCCGCAGAGAACCCCCACCATAAACCATGACTCAAATTTGCTGAGGGTCGTACAGGTCACCAGCTTGCAGACCATCTCAGGAACCGGCGCTGTCCATCTTGGAGCACTATTCCTGTCCAAGTTCTATCGGCCCAACCAACAGCGCACCGTCTACTTCTCCGACCCGACATGGCCGAACCACTTCCAGATCTTTTCTAACGTCCAGCTCCCATACCTCACCTACCCATACTTTGACAAGGAGACCCGCGGGCTCGACTTCGATGGCTTCATCAACACGCTAAACAACGCAGCCGAAGGAAGCATCATTGTGCTTCACGCATGCGCCCACAACCCGACCGGCGTCGATCCTACACAGGAACAGTGGAAGGAGATTGCCAAGGTCATAAAAGAGAGGAAGCTCTTCCCCTTCTTCGATACTGCCTACCAGGGATTCGCCTCAGGCGATCTTGCAAGAGATGGCTGGGCCATCCGTTACTTCGTTGAGCAGGGCTTCGAGCTTGTTATTGCTCAGAGCTATGCGAAGAACTTTGGCCTGTATGGTGAGCGTGCGGGGTGTTTCCACTTCGTCACTAGCCCCACGTCGGATGCGGATTCAGTCACTGCTAGGGTTGCCTCTCAGCTTGCTATCCTCCAGCGCTCCGAAATCTCAAACCCGCCGGCGTACGGTGCCCGCATTGCCTCGACCGTCCTGAACAATCCTGAGCTCTTCGCGGAGTGGGAGGCAAATCTTCGTGAGATGTCTGGCCGTATCATCGCCATGCGCAAGGCGTTGCGAAGCAAGCTCGAAGAGCTCGGTACGCCAGGAACCTGGAACCATATCACGGACCAGATTGGCATGTTCAGCTTCACTGGCTTGACCGAGAAGCAAGTGCTTAAGCTGCGCGAGGATTCCCACATCTACATGACCAAGAATGGCCGTATATCCATGGCTGGTCTGAACACGCATAACATTGACTATTTCGCGAAAGCTGTCGACAAGGCCGTCAGGGAAACGCAGTAGAGGTGTAATGGCTTCCGAGGCCCGGCAGACTAGCTCGCTGTCATGGCTGTCTACCATGCAGCAATGTTCCGGGCAATCGGGATAGGGTGGGGTATTGAAGTGGTAGGCGTCGGGGTTGACCTCCTTTCGGCCGCCGAAGCTCCACCTTTGCTAACCGACACTTTTTTTTATGAGCGATGATCAGCATCGGATTTGAGAGGAGCGGGGGATTTCTCCGGCAGGGAAGAAAAAAATAATGCATTTTCAGATCAGATAATAGCAATGTAGAATTCACACTTTTGGAGGGAGGTGCAAATCTCCACTTACCATTCGACACGAATCCATTTTTCTTTCTGTCTTCTTTATTGCTTACTGTGTTGTGATTGTGAGGCGTTTTAACTGCGTTGGGTAATCTGGAGCGAGTGTAGTCAGATTTTGGGGAGGGTTGGCCCTTTCGTGCGGATGGTGGAGTAGACCAGTGAGATGCGTCGCTTGGCTTTGGGCCAGGTTAAGCCAGTACGTAGGGTACGGTAGGTTATGTGTCCATATGCCGGTCATACGCATGTCGTGAGATTTTGACGTCGGCGGGGGCCAGAGTGGTACAGTAGGATGAATGTAAGCCAGACTAAGGTGGAGGAATGGTGGGCGCTGAGGATGCCTGTCTGTGTAACGAGTATGCCTTGGGTGATGGGTTGTAGGCAAGGGCGAGCGAGTGCGAGTGTGTTGGTGGACTGGGTTAGACTGGGGCTGAGCAGATTATCCTGGGCGACTCGACTACCATATGTCAGGATGTAATACTAGCTGGCTGCGACGATGAAGTTAGCGCACGAATACTAGGCTGCGAGCGAGCGAGCGAGCGAGCGCTGCGTCGAATGCATTGCACGTCGTGAGCATGGCGAGCGCGTGTTATTAGTTGTATGGAATGTTCTGTATGTGCAGATATGTAGGCTGGCTATGTACATTGAGCGCATGACCCTTCTCTCTCGTCCGTAGCTGAGCTGCCCGCCCAATATGGTCGGCGTACATGCATGTATGCATTCTAGAGATGCGGGTCGGGGTGGTGAGGCGTATGTATGTACAGGGTAGTAGATGAGGTGTGGGGGATGTGGAGGGCGTCTCGGGTATATTGCAGTCGCGCGAGGACGTGCGTGCGAGAAATGTCTAAGAAAAGAAACGGTAGATGGAAGAATTGCTGCATGAATGATCGAGTTCGCAGAAAATGCGAGAAATGGACAAGGAAAAGAGGCCGTGTAAAAGTAACTCCTAGCAGAAGCATTGAATGGGGTATAGAAAACCAAGCTTCTAGAAAAGTAAGAATAGGAAATTGGAAAGGCAGCGATGGAAATGTTTCGCTAGGAATCAATGCGGCGAAAAAAAAAAAAAAAAACCCCACAGAAAGAGGAGATGAAAAGACATTACGGATATGTAATCATAACGGCATCGGAGCTTAGATGATCTCCTTGACCTCCAATCTCTTGTGACTCAGCCTCGCTTTGATACTCCAAGTCCTCTTCTTCTTCTTTTCGTCGTCGTCCTCGAAACTACTCTGCCGTGAATGTCCCCCGTAACTCGTAATACTTCGCGGAGGAGAGGCGCTCAGATAACCAGTCACGCTTCCGCTGCTGTTCTCCCTCGCGTGGTGGATTTTGGTCAGATCCACTTCCTGGAACTCGGGAATTGGGATTTTGGCGCCTTGCAGCGGGAGGCTGATTTGGCTGGACGAGGAAGAGTAGGTGCGAAGAGGTGATTCTCGGACCTGCGGCCATGAACTAAAAGAATCAATGGAAGCGGAGGCTAGTGGCGTTGTGGACGGGCCGCGAGAAGATGATGGGCGAGGAGGTAGGGACGCGGTTGGTGGCGTCGAGGGTGGCGCTAGGGCTGCTAATGTGTTGTTCTTGCTTGTTTGCGGAAGAACTGGTGAAGCGGTCTTGTTGGTCTGCGGAGTAAGAACTGGAGATGCGGTCCTGCTCGTCTGCGGAGTAAGAACTGGAGATGCGGTCTTACTCGTCTGTGGAATGACAACAGGTGTCGTTGGCCGGATATTGGGCGATTTAGGGGTTGGCGTCCTTGGGCGCGGGACTGATGGTGGTATGGGAGTCTCGAGACGAGGTACTGTGGGCCTGGGATTCGGAGAGACGGAACGAGAGCGTGACGAAGCTAGAACACGTTTTGGTGGAGTTTGATCAGTAGGTAAAGGTGGCAGGGGCCTATCTATCAGTGGTGGTAGGCTCATCTTCGACATGCTCGGCTTCGAGCTTAGCCTAGGGGGGATGCTTGTTGGCTTCAACTCTGCTTTGAGCTTCGGGAAGGCTTCAGTCAAGTCTTCGACAGAGGCATGCACGGTTATTTCTTGTTCTTTCGAGCTCTCTGATGAAACTGTGATAGCGTCATCATCTTTTTCTGGATCTGATTCGCCTTCTGAGGCCGAGGAGTTCCCTTGGCTGCTTGGTCCAACGAGTTCCTCGGTGTAGGATGGTGGAGCGGACGTTTCTGAGTTGATGGTTTTGGTGGCTAGCGGGCGAATAATCATCCATGGCGGGCATTCTTTCATGAGATTTTGGAGGAGTGGTGGTTCGGGAAGACTGTCCCATTCTTTTAGTTTTTTGGCTACCCAGGGGTTTTGTGTACAGCGCAATTTTGAGAAATACGCGCTGCAGGCGTGGACATTGTCTAGTGGGAACCCGTGGTCCAGTAGGTCCTCCAATGTGGCTAGAAACTCGCTATTGAATTCCTCGAGGCTGGAAAATTGGTCGATGTGTAGGTTGAGGAAATGGCAGAATATATGGTGGTAATCCTCAAATTTGAAATTCATGAAGCGCTCATCAAGGGCTTCAAGCATTTCCTGAGCGGTCATAGCAGATGGTGGTAGTGGTGGGCCGACTTCGAATATCTCGAGTTTGATTTCGTCTGAAACAGAGAGGAAAATATCGAGCTTGACGTCGCGATCACTCTTTACCCACGCTTTTCTTTCCTCGAGTAGCTGTGGCTGTGGGTTTGCGGACGCGACCGGCGAGAAGAAGTTTGGCCCCGAGGCCGGCATGGGCATGGGAATGCTACCGTCACAGTGGCCCCAAATTTCCTTCGCCTTGAACGCATTTTCTACCCCGCGTCTCCATCTTCGATACTGCGGCCCGGTAGTTTCTGCTGGGAGGACATTCACACCCGGTAGGCGGGGTGACATGAGTTGGGGCGCCATTGGGGTCAGGCTTCGAGCCGTAGTAATGCGTTGCTCAAAACGGAAGTTTGCGACAACAGACTAGAAATTAGATGGGTAGGAGAAACCTTTTGCTTGCGCTCGCAGATACATATATGCAGTAGCTGTAACTGACAGAATTCGGAGATTTGATGAGAGAGCTGCGGCCGAGATGCAGCCGTGCTGTATATATGTGTCTACTCATCCTACCACCTACACCAAGACAGAGAGTCGGACTGCCACACCCATGCGACGCACCGTGGCTTCGGGCTTCCAGCCCTGCAGCCCCCATGTCGGAAGCTGCAATGGCATGGGAGTGGCCGAAGCCACATGCCCACCTACCTGTAGCATCTACGGACGACCCTTCTTACCATGTTGGAGCTGACCTATTTCGTCAGACTGGCTGTCGGGGCCTGCAAGTGGCCATGCAGTCAGCACGCTATTCATATTCACTCGTGTCGGGGTCAATATCGAGGACACAAACGAGCCAATGGGGCATTAAGACGGACGAGCTAGGGCAGCACGATTGGTAGATCAGCTCGTCGGGGTACGGCCAAGTGCCTCAGCTCGAAGTCCGAAGAGCGTGTGGAGTGCGTTCTGTGTGAGAATGCGAGCGGGTTTGTAAGAAGGCAGCTCGCTCGCTAGATCCGGCTGTTTAGAGCCGCGTTTGACGGCATTTTCAGCAACAGTGACATCCGTCGACTTCGTCTTGGAGCCCCGTGGGCCGGAGAGTGGGTTCCGCGATGGGCAAGTGGTGTCCCTTGGGGCGCGGACGACTGCGCCTTCGGCCTCGTCACTCAGAAAGTGTAAGAGTGAATCGAAGGATTGCGGCGCGTGTCCAAAGATGGGGGAGAGCATAGCGACGCTTGCGTGGCGGGAGACGGGGATAGTGCGAACTAAAGGGGCGTGAAAATACTGTACGGTAGAGAGAGTAAAGAAATTGATGAGTTGACCTATAGACCACGGGAGAGGCGAGAACACCTGAAGATTGTCCGGGGTGTGACCGTGAGATATTCTTAGCTTAAGATGCAGCACGGACGCTTTTGACAACTTCGACACTCAAAAATTTATCTTAATGATTTGAAATTCTCATTAAAAAAAATACATATTAGTATGTGGCGTGGTGGCGGAGTGGTTATCGCGCAAGACTAGAAATCTTGTTCCTTCGGGAGCGTCAGTTCGAATCTGGCCCACGTCGAATGATGTGAAGGCAAATGAGATTGCCTAACACTCCAGTTTCTTTTTTGCATTTCTCCGTTCCTACTGAGGAACAGACACTTTCCTATTTGCCATACCCAGACCTTCAAAATTTATTTCAGCCTCTGTCCCAAGACTCTTTGTGCCCTCAAAACATTCTGTTCTATCATAATTGAGACGTCTAGAATTGCCGAGGCTGCTTATCTAACGGATCGTTGCATTCGGACAAGGCCCAGAGCTCCCTCAGTCCAACTTTTTGCGCACCACCACCACCATGTTAACATGCCTCCCCGGCCATTCCCACTATCCTTTAAGGTGGGAACTGACATATGTCAAGTTTCCCGTATAAAAAACATGGTAAGGCAGTGTTACGACGGGATTGGAAACTCCGATGAGAGCACGCCGTCCGGTCTCTCTAGACTTCTCTCCTCCATCCTGACATGGCCAGAGCGACGATATTTCTGGGCCCGTTTCAGGGACGCAGAGGCTGTATATAAGAATCTCGAGACCGTTTCGAACTATCTTTCTGGAAGGTATGTATTCAGTTTTATTGTCCCCGCTTGGCCACCGTACGTACTTGCCAATCGCAGAAGCTAACGAGCTGTCCCGACAGATTTGCGGCGAAGGAAGCTTGTAGAAAAGCATGCACCCACTTAGGATCATCCAATGGACGCCATAGTATCATGATACTCCCCACCATAGGGTCTACTGGCGCGTCCACCGCTCCTCGAGCTCTCATCCTACGCACAACGCTTTCGGGGTACCAACCGAAGTACCATAGTATTAGAGATGCTGTAGCTATAAAGCTTGCAGAGTCAAACCGGCTATTTAATTTGGATACTAGTCACCTGGATGGGCAGTTGTGCGAGATCAGTATCAGCCACGACGGAGGTTTCGCTACTGCTGTTGCCATTGTCCCTACCCTTCCTAACTCTTGGGGCACTGAGCCGACGAATCAGTATATGGAGGACATTGAGGGATCGGGTCTACAATCGAACAAGAACGAACTCGAGCAAAGGACAAGATACGATCACACTGTAGCCGAGATTGTCGAAGCCTTGCACGAAGAATGTCGACAGGAGCTTCTAAAATCGCAGGAGCTATTGGATAAGAATATTGATAACTCTGTGGCTTTAATGGAACAAGTCAAGGCTCAAATGACGAAGATAGACCGACGATATAATGAACTCAAACATTTTGTAAAGCTTCAGGAGAATCGAGATGTCGCCGAGGTCTCGCACGAAGATTGTCGGGGTGAGCCTTTGGAATCGCAGAAGCTACTGAATCAGGCGATTGAGAACTCTGCGGCCTTAATAAAACAACTGAAGGCTCAGTTAATAAAAATAGACCAGCGATATATCAGGCTTAAACATTTTGTACAGCTTCAGGAGAACCGGGAGAAAGCTTTTTTGGACCAGACAGCATTTAGGGAGGTCTCGAAATTCCGCAAAGCGCCACAGCCAGCGAGAGACGAATCTGCATTGTCCTATCTTGATATTCAACGTATCAAGGGGCTCTATGGAGAAGAACAGTAACCGGATTATCATCACAAACATAGTGATATTGATGCAGCGAAGCGAGATGTCAAGGACTGACATGAAACTAGGTGTATAGTCATATATATATATATCTACTCTAGAACAGTGTAAAATGTAAGATAGACAAACAGGTACAGTACCATCATCAACAACAACAAATGCCTCCAGCGTCCTGGGATGTCCCCTCTCACCAAGCTATAACCTGACTCTTGTTCGATTCTTGGCTCTGCAAGTCTCCAGTGCCTCGGATAGCACCGCCTCGCTTTTCTGCACCTAGACTTGAAAAGCTCCTCTTGGCTCCCTCGTCCATTTCCCCTTTAGGAATCGCCTGCCCGCCACATCGCTTCGTATTTCTCGCGCTGGATTAACAACACGAGTCTGAGCACCATCCATTCATCTTGGCATCCTGTCGTACAGCACACGGGATCACATTGATTGGTAGGGATGGAGGTCGACGCCTCATGGTCTGTCCCAGGCCGCGATCGAAAAGTTCTTGAGCGGGCCACGCGGGACTTTAGCTGTATGCCGAGCTTGGGGGCGGGATTTCCGTTCTATCATTTCTCTGCCTCTTAATAAAACGTGAATACCCTGCCTCGTTTCCGCGCGGAGTCGGCGGCCTCGATATTCACCAATTCTCAGCTCCTCGCAAGTCTAGTGCGTTGCATCTTGTTTCGGGACGTTTTTATATTGAATCAAACGAATCTCGCAGCGCACAAAATCAAGAAAAAAGGTATCAGGATGCGAGACGGCATTTCTGTCGCAGTAACATGTTTCATATTCTTCGCAGCCTCGTCCGCGAACGTGCTTCCGTCCCCATCCATCTCGGACCCCACTATCACGCCGCCACCCCAGTCCCCTAACATCGAGCTCCTGCGTAAGCAAAATGATAATCGGTTCATGGGATGGATAAGCTATTCGTTCTGGGGTTGGTCAAGCGAGAGATGCAATCTTGGCGGCACTTTGTACCAGAGCGGCGACTACTGGAGATGCTGTGCCACGACAGACGATGGGTGTAATGTTCCCTTGGGTTGTGTCGGTGGAAGCTTGGTTTATAGTATTACGACGGGGACAGAGCCTAGTCGGACAACGGTTGATTGGTATGGTTAATTGTTTTCCTTTTCTAGACATGAAAGGCTTGTAACGTGAACCTGTTGATAGGAAAGTTCGTAAGACGGGGAAATGAAAGACTTGCGATGCTGATTGTTTATAGCACGAGCGTCTATACCTCGTCTATTTATTCAACATACACAATCTGCAATTCGGGCTTCTTATACGAGAACACGGATGACTCAAGTCCGCAGACGAATATCTTCTGTGGCGATGAGTCGGTGAATTGGAGCTATTATCGGGTTATACCAGAGACTTGGATATCTCGTATGTCACTCCCCATCTGATCTTCAGTCTTTTGAAGGTACACTCATCACCTATCTCATAGCTCCGGCTTCAACGTCTTCATCAACATCGAGATCATCAACACCGCGCTCTAGCCCTGTAAGCACGACATCATCTTCCAGCGCCTCGGAAACACCCACCATAATTCCCGCCCAAGAAGAGAAGAAAGAGAGTCAAGCCTGGATCGCGGGTCCAGTTGTCGGAGGCGTGGCCGCTCTTGCTATCGTCGGCGCTATATTTTGGTTCCTGCTTAGGCGCAAGAAGAAGGCCGATGCAAACGCAAACACCTCTCAACCTCCCCCAACTGCGGCGCCCGCATACTACGCTGGAAGCCCCAACGCCCCACCTACGCAACCGTACGGCTCCCCTCCCATGCAGCAGCAAGGAGGATTCATGCCATATGGTGTGGCTAAGCACGAAAGCTGGCAGCCGACCTCACCAGGTTCTCACGGTTCTCACTCACCCATCCCACCGAACTCTCCATATGGACCGTTAAGCCATAGCCCAACGCCGCAGGGCGTTCAGAACTGGCAACCTGTCCAGCAAGCTGCGAGCCCGCAGATGCTTACTCCGCAGGCGGGATATCAACAGTCATATGATGTTGATCAGGGAGCGGTAACCAAGGCTCCGAATGAAGTCAGGGTCGATGATCAGCCGATATACGTGCCTCCGGATCAGCAGCCATCGCGATAAGAGAAATTGCAAAGGTAGGGATCGATAAGACTGATTTAGAAAGAAGATGTGATGGAGATTTTGTTTCATTTTCGTCGGGGCCACTCGTTCATGCAACAGTCCGAGTAGTTACTTCAGTTCGTCGGGAAGGAGAAATCATTAGTCAAGATCGGGATCTGATAATCTGTTTCGGAGGACGGCATCTCATCTATGATTAGCGATGATGGAAACGTCTGAGATGATGTGAGACGGAGACGCCAATTTTCCCGCTGTCTGGCGGGATTACACCCATCGTGTTCGTGTCTCGTCTGAGGATAGCGATTCAGCAAGTCATGTTTTCTGTCTCAGATAGCCGATAACGTATATAGCTGTTATACCCATCGTAATGCCCAATTATCATATCAGGCTCTCACGCGTTGCTACACCCTTTGATATCCTCGAATCCAGAGTTGGATATTAGCTCAACAACCAGCTTGGGCAGTGAGCTATAGGCCCGAGTCCCACTATCATTGCGTGCATTTTACCTTGACCAGAAAGCTAGTGCTATGTATCGTCGTCTACGTCAGATGGGGCTATTCATCTAATGATCATGGGTTCCCCCCATTCAGCCAAAAGCGCAACACGCGTTCGGCGCTCGCGTCCCCGGCCACGCACGCCCATGCTGCATGCGCAACACCGTTTCGTGGAATTTGACGACATGCCATTATTCCACGAAACAATGGGGGTGCTATTGAACAGTGCCTGAATTATGATGCCCCAAGTCAACGGAGCCGTGCACAAGTATCAAAGAAAGACCCTAGGACCCTACTCACCATCCCGCAACAAAACCCATCAGTCCGTAGTCAACATGCGACGTCGCAGAGCACCTCGTCGACGTATGAGGAGGAATGAACTCAGTATGCTGCTGCACTGTCCTCAGGATCAACAACGGACAAGCATAATCCAACGCCCAATCACGGTAGACGGAAGCGTTCCCGCCAGGCCCTGCGCAGGGCCCGTGCCGCACAATAGGGAGAGCGTGTCGCGTGCGCGGGCGGACGTGAAAGGGTCGTGGGAAACCACGGTTCGCAGACATGCCGGCGTCTGTGCGGGTGTGCCTGGATATAGATAGGGCCGCGCTGACGCAGGGGGAGCACACGGGACCAGATTTCCATTGAAGGGACTACTGGACGTCGCTGCATGTGACGTAGGGATGCTATACCGTTAACAAAACTGCTGCGAGGAACAGAACAGAAAGGAAGGCAGCCTACAAGCCCTCCCAAATACACATAGCTCCGAAGCGCCCTTCCTAACCTAGTCTGACTTGCACCGTCCCGCACACTCTCTATCATACGGGAGAAAACAGTCCCCAAGACCCAAGAGCCTGCGGAAATGAAGCATCAATAGAAACGCGAGCTCATCTTAGCATTCGCTCGTGACGTACACACATACCTCCGTCTTGCCGGCTTGTCGCCGGAAAGGGGGTCCATTTTCAATAATATTTCTGGCCGGAGGCGAGATGAGCGGTTGATTTCGCGATGCCTTGGCTCTCATCACATCCTATTGATTGCGTCAAATTTCACGGCGCACATGGATTCGCCGCGACTCGTTTTGGAGAATGAATTGGCATACCGATTCGGCAGGTATGATAATCAAGTCCGTCGAGGGCTCGCGATGTTTGGGAGTGCGTAAAAGCAACCTCCGAAAGCAAAGGGGCGTGCACAGTACGACCATAGCTTGGCGTCTCGTATGTAATCTGAGAATTGTCCGGAGAATGAACATTTACTAGTGCAGCCAGACTTCTGACAAGAACACGGCAAATCCTCAGTGAAACGTGCGACTTGGATCGCGTGGTTCAAAGCAAGGCGGGATCCGTTCCATTCAGGGGGAGGGGGCGCGCACACCCTAAGATCGAGCTTCGCGAATCGGTCCAAGCCACGCGTTTCTTGCAGCACCGGAGTATTCTTCAGTCACAAATGGCAAAGTGAGGGTTTCGGGGCAGTTTTAAACTTTAAACGAGAGTCTATTCAGTGGTAGGAAAACCGACAAAGGAAACTACACAAATAAACATTTGCCAGGCACCAAACCGGACGATCATAGTTTCATACACCCCCAACCGTCCTTTCCCAAACTATGTAAGGAATCCCGTGTGCACGGTCCCAGAGAATCGAAGTGAAGAATAAATGTTTTTCCGCATGCTCGCGCGGTAAAGGTCCAGGAGCAAAGAGGTGGTATATCATGACGTGACATCGTGAGTGTATGAATATATATGACCGAGAATAGAAACCGCCGGCCAAAAGACCAGGAGTCCCTTAAGTCGCGATTCGAAAAGACAAATTTGCCGAGTCGGAATTGGAGGCCATCGAAGGGTATAGGCAATAGAACAAAATAAACACGAGCATGGCCGGGTGCGCATCGATAAAGATGAGGTAGAATAGAAGTGAATTGCCTGCGACGCTGTCTACCCGACCATTACGTGGAGTTGGTATATTCCCCAACCTTCATCCCCAACTCTCCTCCTCTTCGACATTTCCGCGAAATAGGTAAATTCTTAATCCTGCGGTCCTTGCTTTTTCGCAGAAACACCGCCGTCCTAAAACACCAAATAGGCCAAAACATTATGTTGAGATGATACAGGAGTAAAAGGTGCAAGGACTAACGGTTACGCATGGAAGCGCTTGTGGACGTGGCCGTGAGCGTGCCTCTTAGCATTGACATATGCAACCTCGGTAACGTAGACGACCTCCGTCTTGACGTTGTAGACCTTGGGCTTCTCCTCGGCAGCCGGAGTAATGGCAGCTTCCTGGACTACCTTAATCTCGGAAGAGGATGCCACAGTGCTGGTAGGCTCGGGAGTAGAGGACTCGACCTGTTGGGAGCTTGAAGCAGGCTCTGGCTCCTCGGCGCCAGGAGCTTCGCTACCGCACATGTAGAAGTCAAGATCGGCTGCGATATTGCACGACTTCGTCTGGCGATCATCTGGTAGAACATAGGCCATGGTGGAGCACTCGGCCGCGCTGCTGCAGCTGAGGATAGGGCAGATCTCGTTCACGTCGTTGGCAGCATACATGCCGCCAGCATTGCCGCTCTTCAGGTAGAATCCATCATTGGACGCAGGGCAATCCATTCCCTGGCAGTCGACGTAAGATACATCGAGGTAGTTGCTAGAATATGCTTCGCTCTTGTTATTGATGAAGTACTCGAGCTGATTGATGTCGACACCCTTGCACTGCTTCGTCTTAGAGATCTTGATAGAGACACCGATGTCTCCCTCGGGCAGTCTGAAGCCCTCAGAGTATGACTCGCCAGGCTTGAGGACAATTGCCTCATCAGGCGAGCAGCCCAGAGCGGTAACAATGGACCACATGTAGACAGTGTACGGGCATCGGTTGAAGACGCGAGCAGTTCCAAGGCCTGGAGCAGCCGGCTCCGACCCATCGCAGTTGACTTGGTCGGGTTTACATTTATAGGCGGATGCGGATGCGGCGAGCGCGACAACGGACGCGAGTTTGGTGAGTTGCATTGTTGCTTGCTGTGGCGTGGTTGCTATGTGAGATAAAAAGGGGTGAAGGAGAAACTGGGCCTGTGAGGATGGCGGACTCGAAGGAATGAATGCCGATAACTGAAGGAGTGAAGCTATGCAGCAAAAAAGAGCGTGTACAGAAGCCCAGCTTGGTGTGCGGTAGGTGAGAGGTTTGGGGGCGCTCGGGGGGTGCGTTGACTTAAATGGGGGAAGGGCCAAAGCAAGAGCTCGGCGGCAACTCGCGCCACGCTAGGAACACACCCGCCATGAGGACGAATGGCGGCTCATGGCACGGGCTCGTTTGGAACCTTGCAAAACGTTTGTGGCTGGCCCGGCGACCTTGGAAAACACTTGGAGACATGGACTATTTTAGCCGAAAGGGGGAGCCCGTAAGGCCGACTAAGCAGGGGCAGGCCAATCACACGCCCGCTGTACCTGATCGACCGTCGACCTGCGCTGTGCCTAGCGGTAATATAAACCGAGCCATGCCCAAAGCCGCGAGAACAGGAGTAATGTTACGGCGCCCGGGCTGGAGTGATCGGGGCGCTCAGACCTCGTCAGCGTCCGTCAAGGTTGTTGTTTTTTGTGGAGTTGCGCAGAGTTTTCGTGGGCCGGCAGGTCGGGGGGCGTGCTGTTCCACGCGCCGCAAGCATGGCGAGATTGTCTGAAGTCAGCGTCCTGGGTTTTTTTTTTTTTTTTTTTTATTTCTCTTTTCAACTTGCTACTCTCGAGTAGTCGAGAGAGCCTGTGGGTGCGGTCGAGCGATGGCTCATTTCGGCGAGCGAGCAAGCGTCGTAAGCTTGGCGACGCTGGAAATTGAACGGACAGGCTCGCCCAATTGAGGTGTCCCGCGAGGCCTTGGAAAGGGGCCGACGGCCCTGTCTATGTCTCTCGCCTCGGTGTGCGCCTCCGACAGCTAGTAGTGAGTCGTGGCAACTAGAGACTGGAAGGGCACATTTCCTCGGCAAACCGCATGGGCTGAGGTGAAAAACCTGTCGTCGCGCGGTTCGCCAGAGCGCAGTGCAGCGTCATCCTGCAGTAACACCACGATAGACGTCCTGGAGGCCTTGTACGATGAATAATTGGTATCGATAAGGAAGTCCAGATGCCGACGACGACGAGCGTGTTGGCACCATGTTGCGCGCGGGCCCGCAAGTAATTTCCCGCGCTGGGCCACTCAGCGACGACGCTGTAGATATCTCCTCTCGGCACCTCGACACCGTCTAGCACAATATTAACACACTGCGAATGAGAATCGTGGCTGCACTCACCATTCCCTGCAAGAATCTCGATGTTGCGGGGTGCTACAACATGGGGGGATTCCGTACTGTAAAGAGGTGCATCGAGTAGCGTCACAACCACTGCATAGCTGCGAGGAAGCTCTGCCCTGCCGCGATCTTGCGGGTCTTCAAGCGTTGTAGTCGCATGCACCAGAGGTTCATGGACTGGATGGTACTGAGCAAGTCGTTGTTCTGGACGCTCAATTTTTGCAAGAATCTCACCGAACGCAAGAGCGAGTAGCCACTAGCGCCTACAACCAACGCTTAGTCACGTGCTTCCCAATTCATATTTCCGCCGAAGATAACACCCATTCTTCCATGAATCCCGGCCTACCACATCTGTCAAAACCCTTCCCCACTCGGGACCCCACTAGTCATGTCCGATAAGATATGCCCTACATGCCTGCGTCCCTGTAGCGAACTCTTCGTGCGTCGCCTGTTCAAGCTTTTCCATCGGTCTAGATCCGTCCTGAAGATCGCGAGGATCTTCGGTGGGCGACCTCGTTTCGCCGTCAATCCTCCCAAACCATTGCTAATAGAAAACTTTCGGCTTCAAGGCCTATACCGTTACAAATTCACTGACTTAGAAATTCTACGCACATAATGGTCGGCCAAAAAAAGGCTATGCTCGTAGTAACCCAGATATACAAACTGAGCATATTCGAAGATCTAGACTCGCGCCAAGCCAACTCATGTCCCTGCTGTTGAGCACCGCAGGAAAACGCTTGCTTTTGGAATACCCCATACCGCCTCCAAAGCTCAATGCTATCTTATCGCTTGCCATTGACCGAAATCGGCCCATGACAGAGTCGGGAGCATTTCTCGGAACTGCTCGCTTCCATCACTTCATACTTACCTCCTACGTCATCCAAGACAAAATTCTGACGACTGTCTCTTACCTCTAAAGGTTGGTACAGATGCTTCTCAATTTTCTAACCTCCCAACAATTTCCTGGATTGGTTCTGATTTGCCCGTTCACGATAAATATTACCCGGCAATATCAGGAAGTCGGAATCATATTCGAACTTTAAAACTAGTGGGCCGATGTTGGTAACGTCTCCACCGGGGTCTACTACCCATATGCCTTAGGGTTAGCAAAGTTAAGCGTCCGGAGTCAGTCGTAGGCAGCATGCATCTGAAGCCAATCGAGCAACCACCCTCAATTGTTGGGCCATCGATCGATAATGAATTGATCGGATATAGATCTTCTCGGTCTAGTATAGTAATTTCTTTCCGCCCTCACCATATTAGTGGATGCCATGCCAAAGTGTCATGAGTGCTGGGCTGGCTCCGAATTCGGATACAACGGTTCTAGTATGACTGGCATTCCACATTTCTCCTTTTATCACTTCGTCATCAAGTATGATGGCGGAGTGAAGCGGGACTAGCACAGAATGGTAGTAGCTCCGTTCACAACCCAACTCTTTCTGAAATACGAGCATACATACACCGGAGTCTCAAGGATCCCATTCCATCTTATTGTCCACGTGATTACCCGTCTAAAACGAAGGTTTTCTGGCCCAACAAGCAAGAAGCATAGGTGCAAACGGCATAGGCGTTGGCAACAACTAAAAAGGTAAGCATCGTCACAGTAAATGACCCTCCGGGTCAATGATCTCGGCCTCCCCGAAAGCGTTTCCAAAGAACTGTCTGAGCGGTGGGGAGAGAAGACGCGGATTACATGTTCGCCCAGCCGTACTACAGCACATTGATTGGCGAGGTCCGCTCGCGGAAGGAATACAGACAGACACACTCCAACCTATCTTACGTTCTCTCTGCTCACCGACAATTAATACCGATGTCTAAGTGTACTCGCATCGCAACCTGAGCAGTGAGTTGCCTACACGCGTATCCACTCACTACACTCCCCACTCGTCCTTGTCCAAGGTTCCTTTCGTCGCTACATCAGGCTATCAGAAATTTTCTCTGAACTCAGTGTTTTAGCTGCCTTCTATTCCATACTTGTCTACGCACAGCCACTACATCCACAACCCCCACACCCCCCTCCATTAGAACTTCCATCCTTTTATACACTGGTGACCTTCACCTCGGCCCATAATTATTTTCTTCCTTTCCCATTCCTCCAAGGATCCTCGGGCATCTCATTCCGCATCTACATCGGGCGAGCTGCAGATAATCCACATCTTCAGCCTCTCCGACCTAGACCTCTCCCCCGACTCACCAACGACAACCCAGGTTTGAAGACGGTGACACGGGGCCTGCAGGCCTCTCGAGCTCAGTAAAAGGCAAAATGTCCACGACATGATCGACTGCCGAGATCTCGTTGCGTGCGGTAGATGCGTTCCAAGCCCAAAAAAAAAAAAAAATAAAATAAAATAAAACGGGCGGAAGCCAACGATCTGCACCTACATACATAGCGCAGCACCCTCGTACGACACTCCGTTGCCCATCCTAGCGATTTTCCATGCAAGTATGTATGTAGGATAGTATACATGTACACTACATACATATGTCCGCATGCACTGCATGCATTCGCCGCATCCGCCCATGACAACTCGCTCAAACCCGTCCGGAGACATTGCTACTCCTGCGCTCGAGTGCATGACAACTAAACGGCTCGAGGCAAGCGGGATTTCTTCGCAGCTGTGCACAAGGTAGAGAAGACGAAGGTACCTTTTTGCTAGCGGCTGAAGGGGCCGCATCAATCGTTATCCTCGTTCGTCGGCCTCCTTACGCAAAGCAACCTCATCGCCGTGAACTCGGGTTCGTATGTACGTATGTATGTATGTATGTAGTCGATACTATAGTAAAATCCAGAGGACGAAGCAGCAAAAGCCGCAGGTCCCATCTTGTACAAGCTCACCCCCCCCCTCCCCACGAACTATGCCCCTCTAGATCAACTACCACCAACTAACCAACCACCACCGCTCCAATGTAGTCAGTCACTCTAGTCCACTACAAATCTATCCTCAAAACAACCAACCCCCCCGGCGTTCCCA
>ML986657.1:2200-38386 GCA_010094045.1 Lojkania enalia
AGCCTTTCTATATAAGCTTAAAGCTAAGGTTTAGTATCTTTAGGCTGGGGAGAATCTTATCCTATAGGTAGAAGAACTACTTAGATTAGGATACGGATCCCCTAATAGCTATACTAATAAAGTAAGCTTTAAAAGTTAGGAACGCTTCTCTCTTATTTATCCTTAGGATCTAAAACGCCTATTATACCTCTATCTCTTTATTATCTATAATAAAATATAATTGTAGAAGTAAAATTATTTTTTTAGTATTCTTAAACTAATACTAGTCTAATTTAGCTAGGTATTTTAGCTCTAGATACCCTTTCGTAGTACTAGAGGTATATTTCTATACTAATACTATATATATACACTCTATCTAATAGTAATCTATATTAATCTTAAGTCGGTTTAAGATTAAAACTTACTATTATTTAAATATAGGTTTATTACTATCTATAAAGCTTTCGATCTTAGGCGTATATTTAGTAAAATAAGCTTAAGGGGGCTTAAAGGTAGCTAAGAGATTTCTTACTAGGGGAGTTGTAAAAGTTTCTTAGTATATTATTAGTACTAATTCGGTGGTTTATAGAGGTTAATTAAGACTAATAGTTCTCTATTATATTAAGCGTGCGATCTCTTCTTATAAAATTATAATTTATTCCTTAAGAGTTAGTTTACTCTAATCTTCCTCCGAATTAGATAGGTTCTTTACTACTAGCCTTATAGAGAGGGGTCTATCTATTATAAAGCCCCCTATAAGAGGTAATAATTATTCTATACGCGTAGATAGAAGTTTACTCTTACTATAACTTATACATATATTAATTCTAGTATAGGAATTAGAAGGTAAATTATAGTTAGATATTAGCGGTTACCTCTAATTCTAATAGGTTATTAGTAGTTTCTAAGTTTCTACCTAGGCGTACTCTACGCGGCTTTTCTAAAGGCAATCCTAATTATAGGGGATAGGAAGTTCTAAACCTAAAGGCTTTAATTAATAGAAGGTTTCTAAAATCCTATCTAAGTAACTAAATAATTTAATATAATAATATATAAGTATTATAACCTAAACTAAATTAGGTATATTTTAAACTTAGACGTATTTAAATAAATAATTGATGCGATATTATTAAAGAGGCTATTATTAGTAATATTAAGTTTTTCTATATAATATAATAGCGTAGGTAAGATAATAGGTCTAAATACGGTATAAATCTACTTAAAGGTATATAGAAGTGTGTAGGAGTTTAGAAACCTAGGAATTCTATTAACACCTATAGGCCTTATATAAAAGGATATAGAAAAACTACTAAGCTACTTATAAGGGAGTATACAACTATATACGGATGGGAAAAGGGGTAGAACCGGGGGTAGGATAAGATAAGCGAAAAGATAAAGCTTTTTGTAGAACGATTTCTTTGTATCGTTATATATAACGCTATAAAGTTAAAGTTTTCCTTTAGTTCTTAAGTATTATTCTATAAGTTATTATATTCGTCTATCTGTAACTATTTAATTAGATAGTATTACTTACTATTCTATATTCTATATCTTATTATTTTCTTAATTTCCTATTTCTAGTCCTCTCTATATATATCTATATTATATACTACTAGTTTAATATCTTAAGATACTTTCTCTATAAGTATAATATAGAAGGTTAGATAGATTTTTATAGTTGTAGATAGTTTAAGTTAATAGTTTACGGGTAATATTTATTCCTTAATCTTATATAGTCCGATTTTAATATAGTCTAATTTACTACTAGATTCTTTACTTTAAATATTTTATTATAGTAGCTAAACTTTTTCTCCCTTTTTAAATTAAAGTAGTTATTTATATTTCTTATTATAATATTTCTTTATAATATATTATAGAAACTAGAAGTCTTTTTTAGCAAGTCTTATATTTATTAGATAATCTTAACTCGTTCCTATACCTATAGTACTTATAATACTACTTTAATTAGAGTATTATAGGTTTTTAGTTTATACCTATAGTTTGCTATAAATAGTAATACTCTAGTTATACTATATATAGTACTATTATATATAAGTTATACTATTAGTAGTAGTATTACCTAATTATTTTATTTATAGTTAAAGTAGTATTATAGGTATTATTCTACTATTTAGTTTATTTATTCTATCTATTTATCTATTTATAGGTAAAATACTATAGATATCTTATACTTAATTTCTAGTAAGTTTATAATTATTTGCTAAAATTTTAAGGTAAACTTAGTATCTTAGTCTATAATTATTTTCTATAGTATTCTATATTATATAATAATATATTTTAAGAAGATGTTTACAATTTATTCTACTAATAATATTTTATTATAGGGAATAAAGTAGGTGTATTTTATAAGTCTATCTATAATAGTTATAATAGAGTTATATACTTCTCCTTTAGAGTAGTCTTTTAACTTTAGTAGTTTAACGATAAAATCTATAGTAATTTCTATCTATAATTTAGTTAGCGTTTCTAAGTTTTATAATAGTTTATAAGATATATATCTATTAAGTTTATTTTATTAGTAATTTATATATTCTTGTAATATATTTTTTATCTATTCTCTTACTTTAGGAAAGTAGAATCCTCTAAGAATTCGTTCTAATATTTTCTCAGTTCTTTAATATCTGTAGGTAGAGGCTTTATAAAATTACCTAATAAATTCTTTTCTAACCTTAACTAGTATATAGATTTAATTATAGATATATAATAGTCTATCTATCTATTCTAGTTCTTATTCTTAAAGTTCTTTAGGTATTCTATTTATTACTAATCTAATTAGAGTTATCTAGCTTACTTCTTTAATAATAGTTGTTACTGCGAGTCGTAGGTAGTTATATATTATACTTCTATCTTACTGTCTTTTTAGTAGTATAGCTGTAGTTCCTTTTTCTTACTTATATCCTAGTAGTCTACTTAATACGTCTACTCATTAATTTTACCTTCTACTAATATAAATAATTTTAAAGTTAAACATAGCTAGTTCTTATAACTATCTAACCTATCTAGGGGTAAGAGTTTTAGTAGTAAGAAAGGTAGTAAGATTCTTATAGTTGTAATAGACTTTAGTTTACTATTTTACTCCTTATAAGTATATACGCTATTCTTTAAAATATACTATAATAGCTAAGAGTTCTTAGTTTTATATATTATAGTTTATCTCTACTAGGGTAAGTTTTCGTAAATAGTATACTACTAGATGTCGTTTTCTATTATAGATTTATATAAGTATTCTAGCTATTCTTATCTCTAATACGTTAGTTTTTATAAAAGCCTTCTTTTCTAGGTTGTAGAATTTTAATACTAGTCCTTACTAAAATTATCTTTTAACTTCTTAAAAAGCCTTTTCTTACTTATTTCTCTATATAAAAGTAATATCTTTCTTAGATAATTAAGTTAAGGGTATAGTTATATCGCTCTAGTTATTTATAAAGGTTTAATAGAAATTATAAAATCCTATTAAAGATTAGATATCTTTAATTAACTTTAAAGTTAGCTAGTTTTTAATTGCTACTAGTTTATTTAGATTTATTTATAGTTATCCCAGTTTAATAATAAATTCTAAGTAGTCTATTTATATAGTATAGAATTTATATTTTTTTATTTTAAGGTATAATTTTACTACTTATAGTATACACAGTACTTGTTTAATATATTTCTTATATTCTTACTATCTTTTTAAGTATACGAGAATGTTATCTAAATATACTATATAGAATCGTTTAAGGTATAGTTATAGTACCTTATTAATTTATTTCTAGAAGGTAGCTAGTATATTAATAAGTCTAAATAGTATATGTTATAGGGATTTTCGGCTAGTCTGCTAAGCTGTATTAGATATCGACGTATAATATTACGGTCGATATTACGCCGGATATCACGCTAGATATTAACTAATATACCCCTTTTTCATGTACATAAATATAGCCCGCTAGATATCTTTAATCAACTAGTTCAGCTCCTTATCTCCCTCCCTAAAACAAGATTCGCCTCTCACTACAGTATAACTAGATATTTAAAGAGTCTCTTTTTTATCTAAAATACTATTTTCCATTCGTCTCTTTTCTTAATATAAATCTAATAGTATATATTCTAGATGTCTAGTTTTATAAAGATTATAACTTCTCTTAGCTAGTTTCTTAAATCGCGGATAAGTAGTAAGAGGTATTAGTTCTTAATTATAATATTATTAAGGGTGCGATAGTCTATATATATTTATAGGTCTATTATTCCTTTCTTATCTATAAAGAGTATAGAGTATGCTACTAGTAAGTTTAATTCTCGAATTATTCCCTTCTTTAAGTACTCGTCTATATATTATTCTAGAGCCTCTACTTCTCTAAGTATTAGGCTATATATTAGTCTATATCTAGGTTCTTTTCCTAATTATAGTTTAATTTTATAGTTATATTCTCTATATTTAGATAGGTATTATAGTAGTTTTTAAAGTTATTCTATTAAGTATTAATATTCCTAGAGTATACTATATAACACGTTTTCTACTAGGAATAATTCTTTTACTACTTCTTTTACTATTATAGCGAGTTGTTTTTTAACTAGCTGGCCTAAGTTTTTAAGGATAATTTATCTAGTTTACTAGTTTATCTAAGGGTTTTCTTTTCTTAACTATAGAATTTCTAAGATAATATTATGGTCGGCAATTTCTATAATTTAGAATATTTATCTATATTAGATTGTTTCTAAGATTTTAAACTTTTCTAGCTCTATAATATATATAACTTTCTTCTAGAAATCTTTTCCCTCTATAATTTAGATTGCGTAGGGTTATTTTAGATATACTATAAGCATTTCTTTTCTAGTAATATAATTATTAGAGGGTAGATATCGAGGTAATAAACTTTATACATATTAGCGTTTATAAACTAGTTCTAATTAGAACTAGCTTTATTTAAATAGTTCTTCTATAAAGCGCGCTTTACTAAGTAAGTAATAATAATATACTTCCTTCTACTCTATCTACTATAGCTTAACAGGTTATAAGTTTTTAACTATACTTCCAGCCTGTAGTAAATTAGATTAATTATTATATCGATTTCTAGCTTACTATTACTAACTAATAGGTAGCCTAATAGTAGTATCTAGTTAACTAACTAAGCTTAGCTCACACTACTAATATAGAACACAATACTATTATAGTAGACTATAAGGGAGTTATAAACCTAGTAAAGGATAGTAAGAATATTTTACTATAAGAAACCGCCTTATAAAACTAAGTTGTTAGTAAAGCTACTAAAGATATCCTAGAAGGAGTATTTCTACTACCTAAGCCTAGTAAACTAATATACTAGGACCTACTACTACGTTTAGATAATATAGAACTATAGGTAGTAAGACTCGTCTAGTAAAATAATTTTGAGAACATTTAACGCACTAATAACGCCTATAAGGTATAATATAACCGATAGTAGAAAAACTACTACGATTATATTAAGAAGGAAGCCTTTATTATAAGTATTCTACTCGCTATAGTTTACTAAGAGATACTTAAAGGTCTACGCTTATATAAGATAGTAGAAGTACTCTTATATACTATCCTTAAGTACTATAAAGAGTAAGGTTTTATAGAGGAGTATATTCTCTAGACTAATTTCTTTAGCCTATATAGTAGTTACTATAATAGTATATCTTAATTTACTAGTAAATTTAAAGCTGGTCTTATATAATTAGATAATATTAACTTTAAGCCTAGTCCTAAGAGTATTATATTCTAGTTTATTATTGTTATTAAAGATTAATTTAAAACTTACGCGTAGTAATAGTACTAGATTCTATATTAAAGTAGAGTTCTAGATATTAACGCTATAATTAACGAGATTAATAATAAATTATATTAAGAGGATTTAGTTAAAAAAGTAATAGTACTTCGAGTTTAGCTTAAAGATATATAATAGCTTAGCAGTAATTAGTATAAAGGTAAGAGTAAGAGTAATATTAAGACTAGAAGTAAGCCTGCTAATAATAAGCCTATAGAAAGGAGGTACTATTCTAGCTACTAATATAAGTATTTAAGGGGTAGATTAAACTGCTAGTTTATATATCTAGATAAGGTATTAAAATAATTTCTTAATAAATACCTAGAATTAGTATAAAAATTAATCTAATTAGCTTAATTAAACTATATACTGTTAGCTAATTTTAGTACTATTATTAGTATATTAGTAAGTAGTTATAATATTTAGGTTTTACTAATACCGTAATATACGATCGAGTAAATACTATAGAAGCCCTATAAGAATTAAATTATCTTTAATACCGGCGCTAATAAGTATATATATAATAATAGGACTAAGTTTATCTTAATAGAACAATCTAGTATAGAATATATAAAGATAGGTAGTAGCTTTATTAGAGTAGAAGATAAAGGTATAATACAGCTTTACATTTCCCTAGCTAGTAGTAGTACTATCGGTATATACTTTACAGAAGTACTATACTATCTAAGTTTCTACGTTTCTATTATCTTCTTAAGTTAGCTTTAACTGAAAGAACTGTACTACTATAGTCTCTATTAGAAGCTACTACGTATCGAGGATAATAGTAAGATTACCTATATTTTTAAGATTAATAGAATACCTACTTTCCTTAAGTATATAGATGAGGTACAAGCAGCTTTCTTAATAGTCTATATCGCTGTATTTTCTTTCTAAAACTTACAGCTAGCTTAAAAGTAAGAGATTACCCTATAAGAAGCTTATAAAATCTGGAACTATACGAACCTAGATAATATAAAGTAGCTATTTAAAACCGTTAACGGCTTAAAGCTTAAAAATACTAAGAAGTTTAACTACGAGATATACTATAAGGTAAAAGGTTTTTAATAGATCTCTTATACTCTATAATATTAAGCTTAGCAAGTATTTAATATTATATATCTCGACGTTGTTAGTTATATCTTACTACTAGGTCCTAATAAAGAGTAATACTAGTTACTTCTTATAGACAATTTTACGCGCTATTAATAGATCTACTTTACTAAGTCTTGTATAGAAGTTACCCAAGTACTATTTAGTTTTAATAGAGTAGTTACTATCTAGTATAATAAAATTATTAAGGTCTAATATCTTAATAATAATAAATACTTAATTAATTAGATAACTATTAAATATTTTAAAAAGTGGGGAATATAGTTATAGCCTTTAATACTATATATAGTATACTAGAACAGTGTTACTAAGGCTAGTAATAAGCTTACTACAAATAAAGTATAATATATTCTTATTAAAGTACTATACTTACTACTAATATTCTAGCTATATACTATAAAGTATATAGTATAACTCTTTAATCTATTACTTACTATAGTATTTACTAATAGTAAAATACTTTTATAAGTATTTAATAAATTCTTAGATTGTCGAAATCTAGTACTAAATCTCTATAACCTCTACTATTAGAGAAAGATTAGTTATATACTTATTCTAATAGAGTATTATATTAAGAGTAAGAAGTTTAAGAAATATAGCTATAAGAGCTATATAATTAGCTATAAGGGATCTTAGATATTCCTTATATAGGATCTATAGAGTAAGAAGGTTATATAATTTAACTCTATAATCTACCTCTAATACCTACTAGTTGTAAGCTATATATCTTATTAAACTTAAAAAGTTTACTATAATAAACGTCTATATATCTAGAAAGAGGAATTTAACTATTTAGAGGGTATATAGAATTTAGAGAGTATACTACTACCATAGTTAATACTTCTATAGATACCTTTACAGCTAAATAATAATAAATATATTAATCTCCTTAAGTAAAGTAGAGGATACAATTTTAGGAAGGAGTAATAAGAGATAGACGAGTAATAGAGCGATGAGAATAATCTATTACTATTACTGCTACCTCTACTACTAGTAAAGAAGCCTTATAGCTGTCCTTGCAAGATAGCAGCTCTACCAATTAAGCCTATACGTCGATTCTTATACTATATACCCCAATAGTTTAATCTAAATATAGTATTAATAGTTAATAATATACCTCTTTAAGATAAAATAATATTAAACGCTTTTATTACCCTTATATAAAATTTCGCTCTAGTAGTTATAATAAACGCTTATAGTATAAAAGGCGATCTAAATCTCTTACCTAAACCTACTTTACTAAAGTAGACGCGCATATATTAATACTTAGAGTAGTAGTATAAGGTAGAGGAAGAAGAAATAGAATTATATATAGAGAATAGTACCTAGCAGGTTGTTAATTATATACTAGCTAGAACTACTATACTACCTATTAAATAGGTATATAAATATAAATTTAATAATAAAGGACGTCTAGTATAATATAAAGCACGCTTTATTATCTATAGTAATTGCTAATATTTAGATCTCTAGAAAGATATATATATATATGTAGTATACTTTATAACTATTAAGTTAATTCTAGTACTAGTTAACGCTTTTAATCTAGAGTATAACTAGGTTAATATTATTACAGCCTTCTTAAATAGAAAGATAGATAAAAACAACCCTATCTATATTTAACTACTAGATAGTACAATTGTACAACTTAATAAAGTACTCTATAATCTCTACTAGTTACTACAACTTTAGTATAAAGAGATTAGCTGCTACTTAATATTATATAGATATAGACCTCTTAATTCTAATCTATATATCTTTATTAGTAAAGAGCTATAGTAGATTATCGTTATATATATTAATAATCTGCTCTTTATTTATCTAATAGCTAAAAGTATAGTAGCTATAAAATAAATAGTTATAAGTATCTATAAATACCGCAATTTTAACCTACTAAACTACTATTTTAGAATCCGTATTACGCGCGATTATATAATATATATAATAGAGCTCTCTATAAAATCGTATATTAAGAAGCTTGTATTAATACTTTAGTAAAAGAACTACTATAAGTACAGTATACCGTTTAATCTTTTAACTATTAAGCTTACAACTCGCCCTAAAAAAGACGTCTATAATACTAAACTGCTTAATAAATATTAGTTAGTTATTAGTAAACTACTATATTTTATATACTTTATACAACTAGATATTATATATTATATTATCTTCTTAGAATACTTTAGTAGCAATCTAATAAGCTTATATTATAAGTATATACTATAGATTTTAGATTATTTCTATACTACGTATAACTATATTATAAAGTTCTTAGTACTAGATAGAGCTTAAAAAGTATTAATTAAGTACTTTACTTATATACTAGAAATACCTTTTATAAGCTATTTAAATTTGTTATATACTAATTATAAGGATTATAAATTAACAACTAGATATCTATTTAAGCTGTTTAGAGTAACAATTTACTATTAATCTTTTAAGAAGCGGTTAGTAATAATATTAATAATAGAAGCTAAATACGTAGCTCTTATATATATAGCTAAGAAAGTAGTATAACTCTATTAACTCTACGCTAAGCTAGATATATTATATAAACTACTTTAACTTCTAAAGCTTTATATTAACAATCTACCAGCTATTAAGCTTATTAAGTAGGAAGGATACTACTAGTAAAGTAAGTATATTAACATCTACTATTACTAGATTAAGAAGTAAGTAGCTTTTAGTTAATTACAACTCGAACATATTATAATAGTTAATATAGAAGCAGACGGTCTAATTAAGCCTCTCTCTACTAAAGCTTATAGCTAATTCCTGTAGCAACTAGATATAGAAGAAGCGCTAATTACTTATAGTTAGTACTAGTAGAAGCTACTATCGAGTAATATATATAAATATATACTATAGTTTCCGTTTAGTTTAGAGAGTATATTAGAGGGTAGATATTAAGGTAATAAACCTTACAAATATTAGCGTTTATAAACTAGTTCTAATTAGAACTATTTCTATTAAGATAGTTCTTCTAGAAAGCGCGCTTTACTAAGTAAGTAATAATAATATACTTTCTTCTACTCCGTCTATTATAGTTTAATAATAATTACTAGCTATAAAATTCTTTATTACTCTACTATTAATAAGTATATATACCTTATAGCTGTAGTATTATTCTAGTATTATAAAATAATATTCTCCTATAGTTCTATATAATTAAGTTACTTTAGGTTAGTAGGCTATTATTTCTTTTATAAATATATATTTTAGGCATTTCTGTTCTAAATATTTATACTATAGTCTTCCTCTAATATATACTTTAGATAGTAGAGGTCTAGGTTTAAGTATTATATAGTTTTAAATCTATTTAGTAACCTCCTATTCTATTATAGTTTCTTACTTTATAGGGTTTTTAAGTACCTTATCTTTATTTAGTCGTCTTAGCTATATACCTATATCTTCTTTTCTTTTTTAGTAGGCTTTATATTTCCGTTTAATATATAATATCTATACTACTTTAAGATATACTAGATAGTATTAATTTATATAGAAATTGTTATCTTCTCTAACTAGATAATTCTATTCTTATTTATATTATAATACCTTTAGTACCTAGTATTTTACTAGTACTTTATTTTATAAGAAGGCTACTGCTTTTCGTACTATATATATAGCTATATTCTAATCTATTATATTAAGGTATCTTTCTACTACTTTTATCGTTTCTATCTATTTTTAGAAGTAGGAGAAACAGATCTCTCTAGGGTAGGTATTTTACTATTCTTCGTAAACGTTAATAATATCTTATTCTAGTCTATTTTTATTATAGAATCTTAGGAGTAGTTCTTCTCTTAGGGTAGTTATAGGAGCTAGGGTTCTCTATTTATACTCGATTATTCTTTATTAGTATATAGAACATACTTTAGGTGCTAGTTTAAGTATTAGTATTCTAGTAGTAGATTCTTCTATTTATAATAGGGTGTTTATTTCTTTATCTTTATCTAATTTTTCTTAAACTTCTTCTAGCTATTTTTTTATACATTCTTATATTACTATAAGTTGTATTTTCTTCTAAAACTAATATTCTATAACTTCTTTAAATTGTCGGTGTATTTAACACTTATCTTTATTATAGAAGAACTAATATAAAGTCTTATATTCTATAGTTGCGGCTAGTTTTTCTTTACCTACTTCCTGCGGTTTATCTTCTATAGGCCGGTTTTTCTTTTTTTTCTTTTTACTTTAATATTTCTTTGCTATATATCCTAGTTTTTAATAATTATAGTACTTAATATCTTTCTTTTAAGTCTTTCTTTCTTAAGTTACCTATAGCTTAAGCTTCTTTTCTCTAGTAGCGTTTAGGTCTATAGGTCCGCCTGTATTAGCAGCTTTTACTAAAAAGCGTACTCTTTAATAGTATATTTATCCTTTCTTATTTTTAAACTAGTATAGTTCGTCGTTAATTCTTTTTACTAGTTAGAAGTATAATACTAAATCTTGGGGTTGCTATATATATATTATTACTCTTCTTATTTCTATTTTTAATCCTCTATAGAACTTTACTATTATACTATAATCGTTCTATACAACTTTATTAAAGAGCTGTTAAAAGCTTAATATATATAAGATAATAGATTCTAGTTAAACTAGGTTATAAAATCTATCTTCTACTACTTATACTTTATTAATATCTCTAAACGCTAGTTTAAGTTTCTATTAAAAATATACTAGACTTATAAATATTACCTTAGTTTTACTTTTCTAATATTCTTCTACGTAGTTCTTAAAATCTATTAGAAAGGACTAGAACTAGTTAAAGGGTTTACCTATTAGATATACTTCTATAAATGGTACTTTCTTATTCTTATACTAGATACTATCTAGGTTAGTATTAATGTATTCTACTATCGAAGCGGCTAAACCATCGAAGCGGCTACTTTTTCTTAGTATTACAAACACTACGTACGAACTATAATAAATCTACAACACGACCTTCTATTAATTTAATAAGAAGGTAGAATTAAGCTTGCCTTACAGGCGTATAAATTAGGCTAGTTTAAGAGCGTATAACGCGCTGCTATAACTTTTAACGTACAATATTAATAACTTTCTACTCGACTTTACGGAATCGCATTTCGCCCTCGTATACAACCAAATTACTAGAAGCTTATAGTAACCAAAGAATAAACAATTGTATAATATATTCTTAACCTTAATTTGCGAGGATTTACGCCCCGGCTATATAAGGTAGTAGATATAGTAGATAAACTATTAGGTATACGTAGTAGAATATCTATAGAAAAGAATTAGCTTAAACAATTTATAGCGCGTATAGATAAGCTTAAAATAGCTTTTAATTAAGTAAAGGATTGCTAAAGAATAAAATAAGAGAATCTAGAAGTTATTAACATATAGTTTAAACTTATATAGAATATAATTACGAAATATAGTATATATAATAATAATATCTACAACTTTAATAAGACAGGCTTTTAGATAGGTGTTATTAGTACTATAAAGGTTATTATAGGTTTAGAATATCGTATAAAGTCTACTCTTATACAGTTAAGCGATTGTAAGTAGGTTATAGTTATCTAGAATATCTATACTACTACGTATACAACTCTACTATTTATTATCTATAAAGGACGCGTTAATATCTCTATATAGTATAAAGAAGCAGGTATACTATATAATTAGAAAATTTCAGTCTCTAAGAACGGCTGGATAAATAATATATTTAGTCTTAAGTAGCTAAAGTACTTTAATAAATATATAAAGATGCGTTAGGTAGGGTTGTATAAGCTATTTATTTTAGACGGCTATAAAAGCTACCTTAACTAGGAATTTAAAGATTACTACCTTATATAAAAGATCCTAATACTTTATATACCTTCATATTTATTATATATATTTTAGCCTTTTAATATAGTTTACTTCTTGCTATTAAAGCTAAAATACTTATAGCGTGTATAAGACTTAGCGCGCTAACGCGTCTACTATATTAATAAAGAAGGCTTTCTTCTAGCTTTTAAGAACGTATTTTTTAATATATTTACATATAAGAACTATCGAAAAGCCTTTAAAGTAATAGGAATTGTTCCTCTAAATATATAGGTTATATTAGATCGCCTTAATATATAACTATGTACCCTACTAGAACTACTTCTATAAGAAGATTCTTAGTAGTCTAAAACTCTAAATAATATATATAAATTTAGGTTACAATTAATACTTATACGAAAGTCCTTTATATAATTACTAAAAGAGGTATAAGAAGGATTCTTACAGCTTATAAAAGGTACTAAGTTAATACTATATTAGAATATACTTCTTTAAACTCACAACTCTAAGCTTAAAAAGTAATTAGAAGAAGTAACTAAGCGTAAAACGTATAAAAGAAAGTATATTTAGTATAGTAGTATAGTATTATATAGTAAGGAATCTTTATATATAGCTACTAAAGTATCTATAGACTCTCAGCCCTTTAAGAAGACTTATAGTACTAATACTTAAGAAAGGGCTTAACCAGCTTAACGCTACTATAGTAACTATAGTAAGACTGGACATAACGCTTATATATACTAAAAGAATAGTAGAGAAAATTCTAAATTAGATAAAAGTATATTATATATAGAATCTCTTATTAGTATTAAGTAAATTAACTTTTTATATATAGTATTTATTACACTAAGAAAAAATAGCCGCTTTAATAGTTTAACCGTTTCGATAGTAGAATATATTAATATAAATTCTTACTACTACTAGAAATTCTTTAAATATAGACCTAGTTCTATTAAATTTATTATTAGTAATATATTATTAATAGCGCTTTTTTAACTTATTTAAGTTTCTAGATAATTCCTATAATTCCTATTTTTTATTTACTATTAACTATTTCTTATATTCTTTTAAGACTTTTAAAAAGGCTATCTTAAGTCTCTTTTAAGCTTCTTATTTATTTGTCTACTAGAACTAGCTAGTCCTATTAATATACTAACTTATTCTATATTCTTATAAATATAGTAGTTATACCTACCTTTAAAGAGGTAGTCTTACTAGCTAATCCTAATATTCTACTTGCGTGAGTTTCCTACGTTATTTACTAAAGGTATCTCTTTTCTTATAACTAGGGTAGTTTAATTAGTCTTACTTCTTCTAACTTTATAAGAGTAGTTAAAGTATAACAGCCTCTACTCGGCTAAATATAGGATAGGGTAATAACTAAAAGTAATTATATACTATAAAGGGATTATTCTTATAGATTTATAATAGAAGTATATAAGTAGAGTAACGTATTTTATAAGCGAGTTGCCTACCTAAGTAAGTTACCTATCTTATTAGCTATCTCTATATTTAGAGACGTATATTATAATAACGCCTGTAGATATTACTAAAATAATTTAATAGGAGATAGATATACTATTTATCTACTACTATATAAGTTCTAGTATTATATTTAGGCTTACTATAGCGGCTGTAGTACTTCTAATACAGTATACCTACTCTTCTATACTTCGTACCTACGTGTACTTTATCCTCTAGCTGCTTATCTACCTCCTTTTAAGTAGCTATCTTAGTAGTTTTAGCTTTAGTAAAGCTATCTTACTTTTATAGAACCTTTTTTAATCGCTTTTTACGCTGTGATAGAGCCTTATTTACTTTTTAAAGCTGACCAACCTAACGCTAAAATAGTATATATAAATAAGCTATCTATATAGTATCTTTAGTAAGTAAATTAAGAGAATTATTAATTATAGGAGGTAAGCTATTCTTATAATAATGCGAAGAAATCGTTTTACGAAAAGCTTTATATATAATCTTATCCTAAAGCTTTTTAATTATCTTATTCTACTCCTAGCTCTACCTCTTTTCCTATCCGTATATAGTTATATACTCCCTTATAAGTAGCTTAGTAGTTCTTTTATATCCTTTTATATAAGGCTTATAGATGTTAATAGAATTTCTAGGTTCTTAAACCCCTATATACTCTTATATACCTCTAAGTAGATTTGTACTATATTTAGACCTATTATCTTACCTACGCTATTATATTATATAGAAGAATTTAATACTATTAGTAATAGCCTTTTTAATAATATTATATTAATTATTTATTTAACAATATTTAAGTCTAAAATATACCTAATTTAGTTTAGATTATAATATTTATATACTATTATATTAAATTATTTAGTTATCTAGATAGAATCTTAGAAATCTTCTATTAACTAAAGCCTTTAAGTTTAGAACTTCTTATCCTCTATAATTAGAATTGCTTTTAGAAAAGCCGCGTAGAGTATATCTAGGTAGAAATTTAGAGACTACTAATAACCTATTAGAATTAGAAGTAACTGCTAATATCTAACTATAATTTACCTTCTAATTCTTATACTAGAATCGATATATATATAAGTTATAATAAGAGTAAACTTCTATCTATATATATAGAATAACCGTTATCTTTTATAAGGGGCCTTATAACAGGCGGACCCCTCTCTATAGAACCTATAGTAAAGAACCTATCTAATTCGGAGGGAAATTAGAGTAAACTAACTCTTAAGAAATAAATTGTAATTTTATAAGAGAAGATCGTACGCTTAATATAATAGAAAACTATTAGTTTTAATTAACCTCTATAAACTACTAAATTAGTACTAATAATATATTAAGAAACTTTTACAACTTCTCTAGTAAGAAACCTCTTAACTATCCCTAAACCCCTTTAAGCCTACTTTACTAAACGTACGCCTAAGAGTAAAAGCTTTATAGATAGTAGTAAACCTATATTTAAATAATAGCGAGTCTTAATCTTAGACCGACTTAAGATTAATATAGATTACTATTAGATAGAGTATATATATATAGTATTAGTATAGAAATATACCTCTAGTACTGTAAAAGGGTATTTAGAGCTAAAATACCTAGCTAAATTAGACTAGTATCGGTTTAAGAATGCTAAAGAAATAATTTCGCTTTTATAATCGTATTTTATTATAGATAATAAGGAGATAGAGGTATAACAGGCGTTTTAGGTCTTAAAGATAAATAAGAAAGAAGCGTTCCTAACTTTTAAAGCTTACTTTATTAGTATAACTATTAGAGGATTTATATCCTAATCTAAGTAGTTCTTCTACTTATAGAATAAGATCCTCCCTAGCTTAAAGATACTAAACCTTAGCTTTAAGCTTATATAGAAAGGCTCTTTTAATACTATAGTCGCCTATTTAATAGCTTATAATATAGAAAGGAGAAGTATTTCTAACCCTTTAGAATAAACTATTAGTTTATAGATTGTAGCTAAAATAAATTCGGATTAGTACTAGAAGGTTTCTAAAAGTTTACCTAAAATAATCTACGATCTAATACTACTCTAATCTACTCTAGTATTAATACTTTATTCTATTATAATTACTTTCTAATAATTTAGTAAGACTCCTATACCTGAAAGGTATATAACTCTAGGTAATTACTATAACTATAGTCAAGTAGAATATTTCGTAAATAAATATATAGTTTTTAGAGTATAAGAGATAAAAGGTAAATAAGAGAAGATTAAAAAAGAAGAGTTTTTAGATATAAATAAGTACTATCTAGATAGTTCTTAGGTGGGAAATAGAGACGCTTAGGAAAACTCTCTATTTTAGGCTTAAGTAAGTATAACTTATTAAATATTAATTTATTATATTTATTTAAAAGAAAGTACCTTTAAATTTCTACTATTCTATATTTAAAAGGTATTAGTATACAACTAAACGCTCTTATTAATATAAACGCCTAAAGCTTCCTATTTCTTAATTCTATAATAACTAGATTACTCTTCTAAACTCTATATATATTAATATAGTACTTACCCTTTAAAATTACCGTTAAAGGTTTTTAGAACTAAATCTAAACCCTAGTTAATTAGTATATCTACTTATACCTGTAAATTAATAGAAGAACTATCTAAAACTATCTATTTATTATTATAGATCTAGGTATTTAAGATTATATTATTAGTATTAAATAGTTATATTATTTTCAACTCCAGCTAGATATAGATAAAAATTAGATTATATAGCCCTCTAAGTATTCTCCTACTTATAATCCTTTACCTCTTCTTCTTATATAATTAACTTAGCTAGTACGTAATAAGGAGGTAAAGCTAGATATCTAGTAATACAACACTTTATAGGAAAAGAACTAGTATTAGTAGTCTTACAGTCCGACTATCTATTATATTAAAAGTTTACTAAAACTACTAAAACTATATTAGTCTCTTATAGCTTATAGTCTAAATAAGTTTAGAGCTCTCGTACGCCCGTATGTAATAAAGTCTAAACTTAATCTAAAGAAAGTATATTCTTCTATTATCGCTCTTATCTTAGCTAATACTTTCTACTTTAATATAAAGAGGAAAGAGAACGAGTTTTTCTCTATATCTCTATATAAAATCGAGCGGCTGATTAAAGATAAGTAAGCCCTAGAGCTAGAAGATAAGGCTGAAAATAAAGTACTAGTAAATCTCCGATTACTATCTAAATACTATAGATATTAGAATATATTTAGTAAAACTGCGGCTTATTAATTACTAGAATACTACTTTTATAATTATAAGATTATTCTTATAAAACCCCTCTCTAATAGTTATAGCCCGTTATATAAGTAGAATATTAAAGAGCTGGAGGTAACTAAGAAGTATATTATAGATAATCTATAGTATATGTATATTAAGTAGAGTTAGAGCTTTTTTATATCTCTAATCCTTTATATCTACAAACTTAATAGTAATCTATATATTTATATAGATTATTATAAATTTAATACTCTTACCTATAAGGATATATATCTAATACTATGTATAAATAACCTTCTATCTAGACCTATTAAAGTAGTAATTTTTATTAAGTTTAATATTCGCGTAGCTTTTAATAAGATTAGAATAAACTCTAGTTTTAAGGAATATACTACCTTTTAGACTCGATATAGAACCTATAAGTATAAAGTTCTACCTTTTAAATTGTATAATAGTCTAGTAACTTATTAGTACTATATAAATAATATACTAATTAACTATTTAGATAACTTCTATATTACTTACCTAAATAATATTTTTATCTACTTTAAAGACGAGGTAATATATATTATCTACGTTAAGAAAGTTCTTAAGAGATTATATTAAGTAGGGTTATAAGTTAATATTAAGAAGAGCGAATTCTATATTACTTAAACTAAATACCTTAACTATATTCTATTAAATAAAGGCCTTAAGGTTAATCTAGAGAAGGTAGAAGTACTATATAACTAGTAGCTACCTACTACTATAATAGGTGTAAAATCCTTCTTAGGTTTTACTAGATTCTATTAACAGTTTATACCAGAATTCTCGTATATTATAAAGCTAATTATTATACTATAGAGCCTTATAACCTCTTTTATATAGACTTTAGAATGTAATATTACCTTTAAGAAATTAAAGTCAGCCCTATTAAGTATACCTATACTCTACTACTTTAATCCTATATTAGAAATAAAAATAGAAACTAATACCTCTAATAGAGTAGTTGTAAGAATACTATTATAGAAATATTCTAATAGAAAATAGTACCCTATAACGTTTTATAGTAAAATTCTATCCAGTTTAAAACTAAACTAAGAGATCTATAATAAGAAACTATTTGCAATTATTACTACGTTTAAGTAATAGAGGGTAGAATTTACTTCTATAACTACTAGAATTCTAATATATACTAATTATCGCTTCCTCGAATATTTTATAACTATAAAGGTACTTAATATTTATTAGATTTATTAGACCGAAGAATTAGCTTAGTATTAGTTTCGAATTAAGTATACTTTAGATAAGAATAATATTAGAGTAGATATTTTTAGCTATTATAAATAAGATATAAAAAATTTAAAAGTAGTTTAAACTAATAACTAGTTAAGAGTTTTATTTAGATCGTATTAACTTTACCCCTAAATTAATACCGAATTAGTCTAGTCCTATATTACCTAAATAACAATTTAAGCGGCTATACTAAACGTTATTAAAGGCTAAGAGTAGGTTATATTATTAGATTCTCTAAAGTTAATTAATATATTACTATAGAAAAACCGAGCCTCCTTTACGTAGGAATGTACCCTTTTACCCTATAAGTATTAGATAGAGAATAAACTACTTCTCTATAATAATCGCTTATATATTCTATTAGATTTAGGCCTTTATATATAACTTATATAAGAGGCTTATAACTAAGTATCTTCTATATACCTAAGCGCTACTAAAACCTATTAGTTACTATTCTAGAAGTACTATTAGAAGTGTATAGAGGCTACTTATAAATAATATATATAGAATTATATTCTATATTATAAAACTTATCTAATATAAACCTAAACTCTAGATTTTATTTATTATAAAACTTATCTAATATAAACCTAAACTCTAGATTTTATTTATCTACTTTCTATACTAAATTAACTAATATAGTACCTATATATTAACTTTAAAAATTTCTCTATAAATAAGTCCGGATATAATTAGATTATAGTAGTAATCGATCGCCTATCTAAATAAGTAGTATCTATTCTCTACTATCGTATAATTAACGTATAAGAAATAGCCGAATTATTTATTTAATAGATATACTACTTTAGTTATACGCCTAAAACTATTATTTTAGACTAAAGATCTTAGTTTATATCTAGTTTCTAGTTCGAATTCTACTATATCTTAAGCGTAAAGATTAAACTATCTACTACTTATTATAAAGAAACTAATAGATAAATAGAGATTATAAATAAGTATATTAATTAGAGACTGCGCCCTTTTTTATCCTTCTACTAGAATAACTAGAGTTCTCTATTACCTATAATCGACTAAATATAAGCAACTCTACTCTATATAATTATTAGAATATCTCTATATTAGATTCTATATAAAATTAAGCCCTATTAGAATTAGAATTAAAAATATTCTATTAATCCTATTACTATAATAGATAAATTAAATTATAAGAATACTTTAGCTCTAGTAACTCATATATATATAGCCTAGGAAATTGTAAAGGCTAATATTAAAATAGTTTAAAATCGTATATAATCTATTATTAACTATTACTAGTAACTAATTAATTAGTAGATTAGTAATATAGTCTATCTAAATACTAAGAACTTTACGGTCTAAAGACTAAGCTAAAAGCTATCTAATTAATAGAAGAGCCCTTTTAAAGTACTAGAATAGGTTAGAAACTTATACTATCTATAGTTACCCCTAGAGTTGAGAATATATAATATCTTCGTACTAAACCTACTATATAAGAACCCCTAGGACCCTCTATTAGGGTAAGAAGCTCTAAAACCACCCGCTATCGCTATTAAGAGGGTAGAAGAGTAGAAGGTTAAGAAAATACTAGCTAGTAAACTATATTATAAGACCCTTAAATACTATATAAAATAGGTAGAATATAATCCTAACCCAGTCTAATATAAAGCCTTAAATTTTATAGGTTTACCTTATAAGCTAAAAGCTTTTTATAATAAGTATCTGAATTAGCTAGGACCCTTAAAAGCTCTAACTAAATAGATTAAGGTATATAAAGATAGTATAGAGAATATAGATTATCTAGTAGACGATAATATATAAGAGTTAAGTAGTAGATTAGAAAACTAAATTATAGGTCTAAAATTACTCCTCTATAGAATCTAGAGGGTCTAATAGTAGGCTGTTAGATACTTCTCTAGTTCTCTTCTCTTCTACTCTTCTTTCCCTTTCTTCCCTCTAGACTCTTCTTAAACCTTTTCTACCTTATTTTTAACTGCCTAAGAGTGCCGCGATATTAGTTTAAAGGCTAGATATTAAAGCTTTTAAGGCTAAAACCTAATAGAGCAACTTAGTACCCTAGTAGAATAAAGTTACTTAGATACTAGTCTTAAAAAGGCTAGCTTCTTAACTCTTTACAACCTAGGCTATAAGCGCTAGACTATAAGTAAACTCTAAAATAGCCTTAAAAACTACTTTTTTATTCTTCTTATCTTCTATATATTATGCCGCTGCTTATAGTTTAAAATAGCTCCCAAGGACTAGAAACTCCTTCTTATAGTAGAAGGGGATCTATAAGTATATTAATAGTAAGTACCCTACTAGTATTAGATACGATTTATATAGGGTTGTACTTTTTATTTTATAAAGTATAATACTCGTATTTTTTTAATTTTAGGGATTAAAAGGTAAATATTATATACCGCTTATAGATAAGTGTGTATATAGTCTAAAAGTAGATAACTTAAAAAGCCTCTAAAGAAGTTCTAAAAGGCGGGTAGAGTAGTATATTAATTAATTTTTTTCTATAAGGTGTTAGTAATACTTTAATAATTAATAGTTTTAGAAACGTATAATAATATATATAGAGTAGAAGTTGTTATTTAGTTAAGAAAGTTTAGTTAATAGTAATCTAGTAATATACTAAAGCTAGTAAATACTTATTATTATATCCGATAAAATTGTAATATTAATAAACTATTATAAAAGTAGTTACTAGCTAATATATAGGTTAATTATATTTACCGTAAAAAAAACCTTACTTAATATTACGTTAATATATAAATATATCTCTATAGATAACTATATATATTAGCTTTTATTAATAAATACCTTCTTAAAGAAATCCCTTTATACTAGAACCTATTTATAATAGCTCTAATTCCCTCCTAAACTAGTGTAGATAGAGACTATCAGCCTATAAGAAGGGGGGTAGTATAATAATACGAAGAAATCGTTCTATAAAAAGCTTTATATATAATCTTATCTTAAAGCTTTTTACTTATCTTATCTTACCCCCAGCTCTACCCCTTTTCCTATCCGTATATAGTTGTATACTCCTTTATAAGTAGCTTAATAGTTCTTCTATATTCTTTTATATAAGACCTATAGGTGTTAATAGAATTTTTAGGTCCTTAAACCCCTATATACTTTTATATACCTCTAAGTAGATTTATACCGTATTTAGACCTATTATCTTCCCTATACTATTATAATTCTAATACCTAGTAATATAGTCTTAAATTAGTATTATTTAAAACCCTAGTTTAATAGTATTAGTTAGTATTTTTAACTCTTAGAGGTAACTAGCTACTAGTAGTAGTAATAGAGTACGAAGCTTAATATTAAGCTTTAATAATACTATATTAGAATTATATAATATTAGACTAGTACCTTAAAAGCTTATATATATATTAGCCTTAGTAATAGAGTGCTGATATACTATATAAAAGGTTAGTAGAAAGTTAAGTTTTATAATATAGTAGATACTAGCTTATATAAGCTTATTAATCTTACGCCTATATGCTTTCTTTAATAGTAAAAAGTAGCCTATATTTAGAAGTTATAGTAGATATAATAAATATACTAGCATATATAATAGAATAATATTCTTCTCTTTATAGAACAGCTGAAACTTAGTAGACCTATAGCTCTTATAGCTATTAATAACTAGTAGATAATAAGCGCCTACTATATACTACTTTATATACTAATTAAAACGCTTTAGCTATTTAATTATAAGTTTATTATTTATCTATCTACTATTACTTAGTATAATTACTCCTCTAGATAGTATATTATTATAATAATACGAAGAAATCGTTCTACGAAAAGCTTTATATATAACCTTATCCTAAAGCTTTTCGCTTATCTTATCTTACCCCTAGCTCCGCCTCTTTTCCTATCTATATATAGTTGTATACTCCCTTATAAGTAGCTTAGTAGTTCTTCTATATCATTTTATATAAGGCCTATAGGTGTTAATAGAATTTCTAGGTCCCTAAACCCCTACGTACTCTTATATACCTCTAAGTAAATTTATGCTATATTTAAACCTATTATCTTACCTGCGCTGTTATAATTATTACTCTAATACTATATAGAGAGGTACTACTTACTAGTAAAGATAATAAATAGTAGGATAATATTACTGCGAGTATTAATAGCTTAAATAACTATTATCTACTTGTAATTATCTAGCTGTAGTAGTTTTAGTCGACTAGCTAATAGTTTAGTACTAGTAACTACTTTACTAGTAGATATAATATTTATCTAGAAGCCCGTCTCGTTAAAATTATAAATATTATTATTAGTAATACTATACTTTACTTTAGTATTATATACTAGGTTAAACTAACTATTAATAACTTTAGAATCTTTATAGAGAACTCTTTAATAGTTGTAATTTTAATAGAAGTATATTTTAATCTTAGGAATATAATTGATAAAGTTTGTTAGCTAGTTTTTACTAATCTAGTTTATAAAGCAAGCTCTAAGTAAACAGTTAGCTATATCTTATATACTATTAATTATAGGAGGGTATCTATAAGATAATAGATCTAGTATATACTATATTATAGTTAATTCTTCTAGCTTTATAAGCTTCTTTAAATTAGGCTTATAATTATATTATAAAGGTTTACCGGTATATTAGTTTCTAAGTATTATTTAGAAGATACTATAAGTAGTTATAGTACTTTATACGCTCTAAATTTAATCTTAATTAATAGTTAAAATAGCTAGTAATATCTAACCTTTTTAATAGATTAATTAAAGTTAAGGTAGTTACTATATTATATTATAAATAGGTAGAGTATAACTTCTTAGTAAAAGTAGGCAACTTACTTAGGTAGGTAACTTACTTGTAAAATATGTTATATAAAGAATATTTAAGTTAACTATAAAGAGCTATAAAAGATTAGAGTTATAAAATTATTAAATATAATTTAGTTTTTCTACTATTCTTCTTACTTAATTATTATCTCGCGACTAAGTAGGCTTAGTAATTTAATTTTAACTAAATTGTTAAACTATTTATATAATCTAGCTCTACTCGCTTATCTATATAGAATTCTATACCTTAATAGGCTCTAGTATAAGAATATCTATAATAACTATACGCCTATAATTATTAGATTTTTATATAGAACTTACTACTAATTATAAAAACGGTTTAATTAGATTTTAAAGCGTTTAGTACGCTATATAAAGTTTTAAGGCTAGTAGATACTAATTTAGCTAGTACTGTATTTAACTAATAGTTTATTTACTATAACTTATATACTATTAATTATAGGTGGAAATCCTTATAAATCCTAATTAAGAATATAGCTAATAAGTACCTCCTTTTTAATCTTTATAAGCTTCTTTGAATTCGGCTTACAATTATATTACGCAGCTATTCTAGTATATTAAAAGTGGAGAGTACTTTAAGGGTAGTAAAAAATTATTATAGTACTATTCTTAGTTAAAATTTAACTTTAATTAATAGTTAAAATTATAAAAATAATTTATAATTCTTTATAGATTAATTATATATTACTATATTAAGCTATTATATATTAATCTAGGTAGGCTATTAAAAGTTTAGTAAGGTAATAGCTTACTTATACTAATAGCTTACTTATACTAATAGCTTACTTATAAACTATATTACTACTAGTTTTATAAAATAGTAAGTTATTATAGTTTTTTATTATAGTATTCTTATAATATATATCTAAATATCTTATTAGCTTTACTTTATAATTCTAATTTAGTACTAGCTTTTAATATATATATATTTAAGTATCTATATTTATATTTTAGGTATCTATTAATAAACCTTAACTTAGCTTTATATTATTAACTTTAATTATTAATATTAACTACTCTATTCTACTACTATTAATACGTAATATTTTATACTTAAGGAATAGTATAATCTAAAATTATTCTAATAGATAGTAAGTTTTTCTAAAAGTAGCTTACCGCTAAATTAGTTTATAAGATACCTATACTAGTAAAGTTTATACTAGTAAAGTGTTACTATTACTCTAGGAGTAAATTATTATAGGTTTTTATTATAGTTATATACTAATAAGATATAACTATCGTATTTTAATAGATTAAATAATATTAGAAGAGTACTAAACTCCTCTTTTAAAAGCTCTCTTTTTCGCAACTAATCTATAAAATTACTATTATAGTTTAGAAAGATACTTATAGTAGTAAAATATATTAGTAATAGAGTATAATTAAAGCTCTTTAAGAGTTTATTAAGATTTTTCTTATTAGGTTCTTTAAAGGTATATATTTTTTTATAAAATTTATATTATATAATACTAACTATACTAAACTATAATATAAATATAATTTATATAAAGTAGGTCACTATCTAAAATAAGAATATATATTTAGTAAAATAATACTATAAGAAGTTTAGTCGTCTATTAGGTTAGGGTTATAATCCCTAGATAGTTTTAGGCTTAGAAAAGACTATTTTAAATAAAACTAGTTCTCTACTATAATAATTTACTATAATAAAATTTAATATATAATATATAATTATAGAGATTTTTAGCTAGTCTACTAAACTATATTAGATATTAACGTACGATATTACGGTTAATATTACGCTGGATATTACGCTAGATATTAGCTAATATATCTCTTTTTTATATATATAAATATAGCCTGCTAGCTATCTTTAATTAACTAGTTTAGCTTTTTATCTTCCTTCTTAAGATAAGATTCGCCTCTTACTATATATATAATATATAATTATTTTTTATAATTATAGAGAAACTCTATAAGGTACTTCTACTTTAATCTTATACTCTAGTACTAAAAACCCTACCCTAACTTTAACCTTAATATTAAGAACCTCTATCTAATTTATATTCTAGTACTAAAAACTCTACTTTAATTTTAACTCTAGTATTAAAAACCCTAAATCTAATTTTAATCTAGATAGGATATTATATATTCTATTTACTAATTTAGTAGTAATAGTCTATAAATATAAATTATAGTTAAATACTTTTAATTATTAACTCTAACTTCTTATATACTTATAATATTATAATATTCCTACTATTTTTTATTATAGTATTTTATTATAGTTATATTAATATTAATAAAAATCTAGTATCTTATAATTAATACTCTATTAATTTTCTATTAAAGTTTTTAAGAAACCTATTAACTAATTATATATCTATAGATAGAGGATAAAAAAGATAGATAGAAGATAATAGAGTTTATTAATATATAGATATTATAGTAGGAATTAATACTATAAGTTTAAAACCCTTTAAATATACTTAATAAATTAAGGTAGAATTTAACTACTTATTATAGTAAAATCTAGAGATAATTTAGGAAAGCTATATAATTTCTAGATAATTATCTATTTATATTCTATTATTATTATAACTTTTAACTTATATATTTAAATAAGAATTATAGTAGTATAAAATATCTAATAAATTATTTTAAATCTTAGGCCTATTTAAGAATTTTAACTTCTAAGTATAATAGGTTCTATATACCTATAGCTAGGCCTCCTAATAATAAAGATCTAATTATACTATTATACTCTACTAATATTTTTAAGTATAAACTAGTCTATATTATTATTAATAAGAACTAGACTTTTTAAATAGTAGATTACCTATTCTTTTAATAATTTATTTAGTTCTTCTAACTAGATACTATATTAATTAGCTAATTTAGTTTTATAGGATTCTTTAAGTATAAGATTATAATAGCTTAATTCTCTCTTTTATATAATTTTAGCTAAAGTATAAAGATTCTAATCGCGTTTAATACCTAGTCTATAAAGAACTACCTTAGTTTTCTTATAGTAAAAGGGTATTATATTAATTAGAACTAAGAGTTCTATAAAAGACTACTTAACCTTATTTCTATTTAAGGAAGTTATACTAGTACTTCTATAGTAATAGAAGTATTATATATTCTATTAAATATAAATATATAACGATAGTTACTAGTAGTTACCTATAATAATACTACTAATAATAGTATACTTATATATATAATATAAAAGAAACTATATAAAGATAGTATTAAATAGAATTATATGAAGAATATAATTCTATACCTTGCTTATATTATTAATCTTATTATTTAAGAAATTATTTACTATCTTAAGCTTATACACCCTAAAGAGATAGAAGATAGAGGAACTTTACGGTAATATAATATAAATAAGATCCGAATATAAATTTCTATTCTAAATTCTCTTTATATAGTATAGTTTTTTATTATAATTAGTTATTATAGTTACTATATACTAATTTCTAGTTAGATTTAAGCTATTTATAAAGTAATTAATTAATTACTATAGCGCTATAAGCGTTTTATTACTTTATAAGGCTCCCTACTACTTAAATAATAGCTATCTATAATAAGAAATATCTCAACTTAATAGAATTTAACATCTAATATATATAACTATATAGTAGGCCTTAAATAATATATTAATAATTAGCTTTAATATAAAATTAACTTAAAAATCCCTATTTAGAGATCTAATAATAATAAGAATGCTAAGGTAGATTTCTATAATCTCTAGCAACTTTAACTATCTACTATTAAATAGTACTATTTAATACTAATTATAGACCTACTTAATAATTTTAAAAAGATAACGAAAATATTTAATAAGAATATAAAGCTTTAAATCTAGTATATTTAGCTAATATATAATAGGCTCTTTAATTTTCTAGATAATATAAATAGAGATCTAGTTAAAAATATAAAGAGTAACTTAGATTAGCTAATAGTAGTAAGAGTTATAGTAGAAAAGGGTTAATTTAAATTAAATAAATACTACTTAAAAATAGATAAAAGTATAATTATTTATTTAACTATATAATAATTTTAGATCTATTCTAAAAGCTTATAATTTATAAGATACTTTTATTATAGCTATTTATTATATTAGCTTCTAACTATAACTATAGAATAAAACTTAAAACTTTTAGTATAGGGAAATTTATCGCTAATAATTTCTTAAATAATATACTCTATAAGCGAGCAGCTACTATAAGTAAGCGGCTATTTTACTACCTATACTAGGCTTCGCATGTAACTCCCTTAATAATACTATAGTACATTAATTAGATATTCTAGTAGAGGATTATTAAGTTCTTTTTTTACCTGATTAGTAGGTATAAATATTATAGCTAGCTGTTTTACAGCGTATATAGCGCTATATACGCTGTATACTACTTAGTATTAATAGCTCCTACCAACGCTTTTTACCTCCTACTATATTAGTAGCAGCCTTTTTAAGTCCCTATTTAATTAATAGAGTACTTCCTTTCTATATATATTTCTTTTAACGCCTCCTGCGCTTTATAAGATCCTTTATAGCCTACTCTAGAGTAGCTGTTCGGCTTTATTATAAGGTATTAAGGCAATCCATTTTTTAATAGCCTTTATAGAGCTGCTCTACTATCTTAAGTAGAGTAGAAGATAACGAATTCTAATAGCTTTAAATATAATTATAGAGTAGCTGCTTCTATATATTAAATTTATAAGGATTATAGGGTATCTTAACCTTTTAAATAGTTATAGCTTCTAGCTCTAATATAAGTGTTCGAAGTTTAATATCTAGTTATAAGAGGACTATATCTAGTTTAAATAGAACTAGGCTTATAGCTTGGAAGCTTATATAGATATTATCCTTTATAATCGCTTTCTTAAAGGCTGCTCTAAAGGCTAGTAGAAAGAATAGTTTATTAATATAGTTAATATAGTAATAAATTAGCTAGTTAACCTCAGTTCTATATATATACTTTAATAGTAAAAAGCAGCTAATATTAAAAGGTTATAAGATATATAAGGCGTATATAGGTATATAGAGAGCTATAATCCTATTCTACTTATAGAGAAACAGGAATTTAATAGAGTAGTAGCTCTTATAGCTATCGAATATAAGTAGCTACTATCTACTAATTAAACGACCTTTTATATATAAATTAAAGTGCTTTATCTACTTAATTCTATACTTATTTATTGTCTATCTATTCTTACTAATACTAATTACCCAATCTTTTAGTAGATTCTTACTATATTAGGTTGTCTAATAATATTTTACTTTAAGGATAATATATAGTAGAATTGTTTAACTAGCTATATTAACTCCTTAAATAATTGTAATCTATTTTTAATTATCTAGCTGTATAGCTTTTAGCCTATTATATTATTCTATACCTATAATAACTATATAGCTAGTTATTACCTCTATTTAAAAGCCTATCTTATTAAAATTAAAGATATTCTTAGGTAAAATCTTATATTTCTTAACTATAGCCTTAACTAGATTAAACTACTTAGTTATAATATCTAGATCTTCGCATTTCGCCTATTAATAATTATACGGTTAGTTAAAGCAGGTTTTAATTAAAAGCGTATATATAATAAAGTTGGATAGCTAGTTTTAATTAACTTAACTAGTTTAACACTTAGCTAGTAGTATATTAGCTATATTATAAACAGCAGCTAGAGTTAGTAAAAACCCGTTCGAATCTAGTCTAAGGATAAAGTCTATAATTACCTCCTCTTCTAGTTTAATAAACCTTTTTAAATTAGCCTTAGTACTACTTTATATAGGTATTCTAGCTAGTTAATAGCGTAGTATAGTTTAGGGGACGCTATATATTAAAAACGCGCTTTTTTCTAATAGCTTCGCGTTATATTTAATAGCTTAAATTATAAGGTTTATTTAAGCTTTATTTAAAGGTTTTATTACGTTAGGTTGTTAAGGTATTATATTTTAAAGTTGATAGGTAGTAGGATTAATAATAGGGTAACTACTTACTTATAGTAGCTGCTCGCTTATAAAGTACGTTATCTTAATTACTATAATAAGGATATATTAGGCTATACCTTATTTATAATATCTTAATCTTAATAGATATAAAGTTATAAATAGTTTTATAAACTATTTCTATAATATTTATCCTTAAGTAACTTTTTAAGTTTTCTAGATTAGAATCTAAGTAATATAAGAGAGGAAGAGAGAGAGAAAGAGGGAGAGAGAGAGAAAGAGAGAGAGAGAGAGGGAGAGTTAGAAGAAGAAGAGAAAGGACTAACTTATTAAGAAGGAGAAAGTTACCTAAATATACCTTCTATTTAAGGTTATAACTTTAATATATTAGGCTAGTAGAAAGTAAATAAATATTAGTATTTACAGCTTATTTAGGTTATATAAGATATTTTTCTAATATAAATTATAGGGGTTAGTATTAAACGGGTTTTTAATACTACTAGAGATATAATTAAGAGTAGAAGATATTACCTTACTATATAGAAAATCCGGGATATTATATTTCTAAAATATATAATAAGTAGAAAGAACTATCGTACTAAAGAGGTATACTAGATTATAAAGATCTAAAATACGAGTAAACTAATCTCTTTTTATAGTAATAATAAAGTTATAAATCTCTTTAAACTTCTAGCTTAGATATATAATAAAGAACTAGAGATTAACTAGAAGATTAACTAGGAGAATATTAATTCTAATACTACTACTAATAAGAAGCTACTATAAAAGTATATTTATTAAGAAATTTATAAACCTCGATAATTTATATAATAAATTACTAGTATAAATATATTATTATATTAAATTAAGATATATAAAATTAATAGTTAAAAAGTATACTATTATAGTTTATAATATACTATAGTATATTACCCTAGAATCTAATAAAGTAAGATTAGCCTAATCTATAATAAATAGCTATAATAAAACCCTAGAATATTATACTATATATACTCTTACTAAGCTACTTTCTAAAGTATACTAATTAATTAAACTCTAAGAAAATCTAGTTTATATAACTCTATCTTAACTTATACCCTATTACTAAATAGCTACTTTAATTCTACTTATATCCTAGGCTGATTAGTAAAACTTTAACCTTAACTCTACCCTATTTATATAAATCTCTAACTCTAACCTAATTTATAGCTATCTACTAGCCTAGATATAGTAGAATAGAATAATAGAATATAGTAAAAGATTAGTATAAATAGCTAGTAAAACTTTTAAAACGCTCTTATATTTAAAAAGAGCTTATTATATAGATAGATAAGAGAGAGTTTAATTAGATATATAATAATATAGGAACTATAGTAAAACTAGATATAATATATAATATAAGTAGTAAGTAAGCACGCTAGGTAAATAAGTACGCTATCTTACTAACTTTATATAATACTCTACCTTCTAATAATAATAGCTTAATCTATAAATACTTAATCCAGCTATAATAAAATAGATATCTCTCTATCTATCTTAGCTATTAATAATAAGCAACTTTAAAGTAAAAGATATATTACTTCTATATAATATATTCTACTATCGAAGCGGCTAAACTATTAAAGCGGCTACTTTTTCTTAGCGCAACAAATACTATAACGTACAGTATAAGCGAGCTAATTACCCAAGCGAGCTAATTATAATGCTAAGACTATACTAAAATCGCGACTACTTTTCGCAAAATATTATACTTTCTTATATTCTATCGTACTATATAGTATAGTAGCCTATTCTTCTATATCTATAGTATTATTTTTATACGTCCGCGAGTTATACCCAGCCTTACTATACTGCCTGGAGCATCTTTAAGTTAGCTAGTCTCTATTAACGCGCGTTTTCTTCCTACTCTTCTTCCTATTAATACGAGCGCTAAACTCTTTTAGAGTAGTTAATTAAGCGCCTTCTTTAATTGTTAGGTTACCTTCCTTCTATACACACTTTCTTTTATATAATCAACGTTATATAGCAGCCTTATTAGCTACTTAAAGCTTAGTAACCTGAGCACGTAATAGTACGTTTTTATATATTATATACGCAGCACCCTTTATAAACTATTTAAATACTTCTACTATTAAAATAGACAAGCTATCTAGATACTTTTAAACTCTTAATTAAATATATATAGATTAAGACCCAAATTTAATAGGATTACTTAGTATTTTTAACTCTTAAGGGGTATCTTTAACTATAGGGGGTATTAGTATACGCAGTCGAACTTTAAACTTTAATAGTACTATATTTAGGTTAAATAAAACTAGATTAACGCTTCGAAAGCTATTTAGGATATTACTTTTCGTAATTGCTACGTTAAAAGCTACTTTAAAATAGGGTAAGAACTTGATTTTTATAATATGGTTGATATAACCGCGTATCAGCTGCTTAACTTAGCACCCGTATATAGTCTTTAAAGGTAAAAAACAACCTATATTTAATAGCTGTAATAGGTGCGATAAATATAAAGGTATATAGAGAGTAATAATATTCTTTTCCTTGTAGAGCTGCCTGAATTCAAGTAAGTTGTAGCTTTTATAGCCGTCGAGAATTAGCAATCGATACGTACTAATAGTACAATCTTTTATATACGCGTTAAAGTACTTTAACTACTTAATACTAATATTATTTGTCGTCCAGCCGTTATTAGTAACCTATATAGCCTAGGTTAGTAGAATATTATCTTCTTTATACTATATAGAGAGGTAGTAGATGCCTATAAAGATAATAAAAGGTAGTATTACCTATCCTATCGCGTTAATACTCTAGATAACTGTAGTCTACTCGTAATTACCTAGCTAGAGCTGCTTTAGTTAATTCCGTCTCTTAGAGCTAGTAACTACTACTTTTATTAATATCACGCCTATTATAAAGTTTAATTTATTAAAGTTGTATATATCTTTATTAATAATACCGTACTTAGCTTTTATATTCTATATAAGGTAGAACTAGCCTCTTATAATCTTAGAATTCTTATATTTAGCTTTTAAATAGTCGTACTTTTAATTAAATTTAACCTTAAGCTTAGGCGTACGTTTAATAAAGTTCTCTACCTAGTTCTTTTTAACCTAGCTAGTAGAGCGCGCAGCTAGTAGTAAATTAGCTATATCTTAAATAGTAGTAAGCCGCAGTAGAAATTCTCTTATATCTAGATCTAGTATATACTAAACAATTACCCACTCCTTAATCTTACTAAGCTTTATTAAATTAGGCCGGTAATCGCTTTGTAGAGCTATTCTTTACCTTCGTATACTAAATATACTTTAGAAAATATTATAAATTAATGTAACGCGACGTATAGTTAATATTATATCTTGTTAAAGAGCTTAAAGTATAAGCTATATTCTAGCTTCTTTCTAAATTAATTCTGCAGTTAGTAGTTGTAGTATAATACTATAAAGTATAATTATCGCGATTTTAGTAGGGTCTTAGCATTATAATTAGCTCGCTTAGGTAATTAGCTCGCTTATACTGTATATTATATAAAAAGTTATTTTACTTAATACTAATAAGAGATTTTATATATAATATACTTTTATCTAATTTAGAATTTTTTCTACTATCCTTTTAACACATATAAACGTTATATCTAGTCTTACTACAGTTACTACAGTAGCATTAAACTAGTTAAGCCCTTTCTTAAGTATTAGTACTACGAGTCTTCTTAAGGGCTAAGAGCTTATAAATACTTCAGCAGCTATATATAAAGATCTCTCGCTATATAATACTATACTACTATACTAAATATACTTTCTTTTATATATTTTACGCTTAGTTACTTCTTCTAATTACCTTTTAAGCTTAAAGTTGCAAGTTTAAAGAAGCGTATTCTAATATAGTATTAACATAGCACTTTTTATAAGTTGTAAGAATCCTTCTTACACCTCTTTTAGTAATTGTATAAAGGACTTTTATATAAGTATTAATTGTAACCTAAATTTATATATATTACTTAGAGTTTTAAACTATTAGAAGTCTTCTTATAAAAGTAATTCTAGTAGAGTATATAGTTATATATTAAGGCGATTTAATATAACCTATACGTTTAGAGGAATAATTCCTATTACTTTAAAAGCCTTTTAATAGTTCTTATACGTAAACACGTTAAAAAACGCGTTCTTAAAGGCTAGAAGGATGTCTTCTTTATTAATATGGTAGATACGTCGGCGCGCTAAGTTTTATATATACTATAAGTACTTTAACTTTAATAGTAAGAAGTAAACTATATTAAGAGGCTAAAGTATATACGATAAATAAGAAGATATATAAAGTGTTAGGATCTTTTGTATAAGGTAGTAATCTTTAAATTCTTAGTTAAGGTAGCTTTTATAGCCGTCTAAAATAAGTAGCTTATATAATCCTATCTAACGCATCTTTATATACTTATTAAAGTACTTTAGCTACTTAAAACTAAGCGTATTATTTATCCAGCCGTTCTTAGAAACTGAAATTTTCTAATCGTATAGTATACCTACTTCTTTATACTATATAAAGATATAAACGCGTCCTTTATAGATAATAAATAGTAGGGTTATATATATAGTAGCGTAGATATTTTAGATAACTATAATCTACTCGCGATTATCTAGCTATATAAGAGTAGACCTTATATAATATTTTAAACCTGTAATAACCTTTATAGTACTAATAATACCTATCTAAAAGCCTATTTTATTAAAGTTGTAGATATTATTATTATATAGACTATATTTTATAATTATATCCCATACGAGCTTAAACTATATATTAATAACCTCTAGATTCTCTTATTTTATTTTTTAGCAATCCTTTACTTAATTAAAGGCTGTTTTAATCTCGTCTATACGCGCTATAAATCGTTTAGACTAATTCTTTCCTATAAGTATTCTACCACGTACGCCTAATAGTTTATCTACTATATCTACTACTTTATATAGCCGGGGCGCAAATCCTCGTAAATTAAGATTAAGAATATATTATACGATTATTTATTCTTCGGTTACTATAAGCTTCTAGCAATTTAGTTGTATATAAGGGCGAAACGTAATTCTATAAAGTTAAGTAGAGAGTTGTTAATATTATATATTAAAAGCTATAGCAGCGTATTACACGCTCTTAAACTAGCCTAATTTATACGCCTATAAGGTAAGCTTAATTCTACCTTCTTATTAAATTAATAGAAGGTCGTATTATAGATTTATTATAGTTCGTACGTAGTATTTGTAATACTAAGAAAAAGTGGCCGCTTCGATAGTTTGGCCGCTTTAATAGTAGAATACGTTATAATATCTCTTTAAGAATAATACGTTAACGATATAACGGAATTATTATATAATATAATTATAAGCTAAATTTAAAGAAGCTTATTAAGCTAGAAGAGAAGGTTATTATTATATATATACTTAACTTAGATTTACAAGGATTTATACCCTCTTTAAATATTATATAAAATATAGTAGATAAGCTACTTACTAAATATAGTATTAGATAGGTTAGCTAGAAATAGTCTAAGAATTTTATTAAGTAAATAAATAATTTTAAAATATAATTTAATTAACTATATAATTATTAGAAAATTTTATATAAAAATTCGAAGATTATTAAAACCTAATTTAAGCTTATAACGCGTATAAAAGCTATATATAATATCTATAATAAGAATGTCTATAATTGTAATAAAGCTAGCTTTATAATAGGTAAGATATTACCTAAACTAGTTATTACTAGCTTAAAAAAATATAGTTAGCTAAAAGCTATATAGCTAGAGAATTATAAGTAGGTTATAGTAATCTAGGGAATTAATACTACTAGGTAGATAATCCTACCTTTTATTATCTTTACTAGCTAATACTACTTTTCTACCTAATATAAGAGTAATAATATATCTAAGAATTAGGCTATCAGACTAAATAATAATAGATAGACAACTAATAGTTTTAGAGTTAAGTAGCTAAAGCACTTTATTATATATATAAAGGACTGTTAAATAGGCGTATAGTAACTACTTATTCTTAATAGCTATAAGAGCTATAACTCGCTTAAATTCTAGGTAATCTATAAAGAGAATAAAATCTATACTCTCTATATACTGTTATACTTATTATACCTCTTATAGCCTTTTAATATAGGTTGTTTTTTACTATTAAAGCGAGTATATAGTAGTTAAATTAAGAGCCTAATCCGCGACTATATTAATTATATTATAAAGCTTAAGTTCCTTTTAGCTTTCTATACTATCTACTAGTAATTAATTATAAAGGATAATATCCGTATAAGCTTTTAAGGGGCTAGTTTAGTTCTATATAATCTAGAAGTAGTAATATTAAAGCTTAATATAAAGCTTCGTATACTAATACTATCTATAATATATAGTATAAGCGAGCTAATCACCTAAGCAAGCTGATTATAATATTAAAACTCTACTAAAATCGCGATAATTATACTTTATAGTATTATACTATAACTAACAACTATAGAATTAATTTAGAAAGAAGCTAGAATACAGCTTACATTCTAAACTCTTTAATAAGACGTAATACTAACTATATGTTATATTGCATCAATCTATAATATCTCCTAAAGTATACTTAGTATATAGAAGCGAGGAACAGCTCTATAATATAATTACCGGCCTAATTTAATAAAGCTTAGTAAGATTAAGAAGTAGGTAATTGTTTAGCATTTACTAGATCTAGATATAAGAGGATTTCCGCCGCGGCTTACTACTATTTAAAATATAG